>JAKRGJ010000004.1:2578932-2778887 GCA_022392945.1 Ophiostoma australiae | reverse complement strand
GCCTGCTGCTGAGGCTGCCGCTGAGGTTGCCGCTGAGGTCGCTACCGAGGAGCCCGCTGCTGAGGTCACTACCGAGGAGCCCGCTGCTGAGGTCGCTGCTGAGGAGCCTGCTGCTGAGGCTGCTGCTGAGGCTGCCGCTGAAGTCACTGCCGAGAAGCCCGCTGCTGAGGTCCCTGCTGAGGAGCCTGCTGCTGACGCTGCCGCTGAAGTCGCTACCGAGGAGCCCGCTGCTAAGGTCGCTGCCGAGGAGCCCGCTGCTGAGATTGCTGTCGAGGAGCCTGCTGCTGAGGCTGCCGCTGAGGTTGCCGCTGAGGTCGCTGCCGAGGAGCCCGCTGCTGAAGTCGCTGCCGAGGAGCCCGCTGCTGAAGTCGCTGCCGAGGAGCCCGCTGCTGAGGTCGCTGCCGAGGTCGCCGCCGAGGAGCCCACTGCCGAAGTCGCCGCCGAGGAGCCCGCTGCCGAGGTCGCTGCCGAGGAGCCTGCTGCTGAGGCTGCCGCTGAGGTTGCCGCTGAGGTCGCTACCGAGGAGCCCGCTGCTGAGGTCGCTACCGAGGAGCCCACTGCCGAGGTCGCCGCCGAGGAGCCCGCTGCCGAGGTCGCTGCCGAGGAGCCCGCTGCTGAGCCCGTCACCGAGGCTGCTGAGGAGTCTGCTGCTGAGCCCGTCCTTGAGACTACAGCCGATGAGCTGGTTGTTGAAGAGCCCGCTGCCCCTGTCGAGACCATTGCCGAGACCCCTGCTGGGACTACCGAGGAGGTTGCTGCCCCCGTTGAGGCCGTGACCGAGATAGTTGCTGAGGACGCTAAGGAGGTGGTTAAGGAGGCCGCTCCCGTGGAGGAGGAGGCCACTCCCGTGGAAGAGGAGGCCGCTCCCGTAGAGGAGGCCGCTCCCGTCGAGGAGGCTGCACCCATCGTTGAGGAGGCACCTCCCGCTGAGGAGACCAAGGAAGTCGCCGAGGAGGCAGCTCCTGCCGTCGAGGAGACCATTCCCGATGAGACCGCTCCTGTTGAGGAGGCTGCACCCGTCGCCGAAGAGGCCGCTCCCGTTGTTGATGAGACCGCTGTCGCCGAGGAGACCGCTCCCGTTGAGGAGGCCGGGCCCGTCGAGGAGGCAGCTCCCGCCGCTGAGGATGCCGCTCCCACCGCTGAGGATGCCGCTCCCACCGCTGAGGATGCCGCTCCCACCGCTGAGGCTGCACCCGTAGCCGAGGAGGCCGCTCCCGTTGTTGAGGAGACCTCTGTCGCCGAGGAGACCGCTCCCGTCGAGAAGGCCGCGCCTGTCGAGGAGGCAGCTCCCGCTGAGGAGACCAAGGAAGTCGCCGAGGAGGCAGCTCCTGCCGTCGAGGAGACCATTCCCGCTGAGACCGCTCCTGTTGAGGAGGCAGCTCCCACCGCTGAGGAGGCAGGTCCCGTAGTCGAGGAGGCCGCGCCCGTCGAGGAGGCAGCTCCCGCTGAGGAGACCAAGGAGGTCGCCGAGGAGGCAGCTCCTACCGTCGAGGAGGCCGTTCCCGCTGTCGCTGAGGAGACCGCTCCCGCCGCCGAGGAGGTTGAGGAGGCTGTCGAAGAAGCTGCTCCATCTGCTGAAGAGACCGCCCCAGCTGAAGAGACGAAGGAGACTGTCGAGGAGCCTGCTCCCGTCGCCGAAGATGCTGTTGAAGACGCCGCTACTATTGAGGAGGCCCCAGCCGCTGAGCCCGAAGCAGTTGAGCCCGAGCCTAAGACTGTTGAGGAGACTGCTGTTGAGGATACTTCCGCATCAGAGGAGCCAACCGTCGTTGAGGAAGTCGCTCCCGCAACTGAAGAGGTTGTCACTGAGGTTGTTACAGCGCCTACTCCTGAAGTCATTGAAGAGCCTGCCGCTGTTGAGACCGAGGCTATTGCAACAGAAGCTGCACCCGCTGCGGAAGAAGCAGCACCCGTCGAAGAGGTGGCTGAGGAGTCCTCAAAGGAGGTCGACGCTGCTCCTGAGCCCGTTGCCACCGAGGAGCCCGTTGCCGCCGAGCAGACTACAGCTGCCTCAGAGCCTGCTGCTCCCATTGAGGAGAAGGAGGATGGTTCTACTGTCGAGATTGGTGCTGCTGCTAGTGCCGGCGCTGCTATACTTGGTGCTGCTGTAGTCGCTATTGCTGCTTCTGACGATAAAGAGGAGGAGAATGAAGTCGATGCCGCCCCCACTACAGAGGAGATTGTCTCTGAGGCTACGAAGGAGGTTGTTGAGAAGCCTGCTGCACCTGTGGAGGAGGCCGTTGCCGCCCCTGTTGAAGAGGTTTCTGCCGCCCCTGTTGAAGAGGTCCCGGCTCTAGTTGAGGAAACTCCTGCCCCTGTTGAGAAGGCTGCTGCCGTGCCCGTTGAGGAGGCCGCTGCCGCCCCTGCAGAGGAAATTGTTCCTGCCGTTGTGTCTCGCGAGATCGCGATCGAGGCTACACCTGCAGAGTCAACGCCTGCAGCAACTGAGGCCGAGGTGCAGAACGATACTGCTACTCCGATCGCTGCTGCCCAGACAGAGTCCAGCCGCAGTGCGGATGGCTCTGACAAGCCAGCTGATGCCGACAAGAAGAGAAGAAAGCGCAAAGGTGAGTCCAATGCCCGTGATGATAATGATAATGATGATACCCCTGATACCCCCGGTGATGATTTGAAAGAGGAGGACCAGATAGTTGCACATGAGGAGGATGCTCAAGAGACTGTGAAAGAGGAGGAAGCCGAAAAAGATGTTGCCGTGCTGGACGCGGTTCCCGGAGCTCCTGCAGAAGAGGAGTCTGCAGGGGAGGCACCACGGGGGGTAACTCCCGAGGCTGCCGACGAAGACGTGCCTGTTGAAGAAGAGAGCCCTGCTCCGGCAGTTGTGGCAGCTGCTGTTGAAGAAGAGTCTGTTGTTCCAAAGGAGGAAGCAGGCGAATCGGAAGAGAGGAGAGGGATACTCAATATCCCAGCGGAAGAGGACGCAATCAACGTCAAGGAGACCGCAGAAAAGGACGATGTGCAGTCGGCGCCGAGTTCTTTACCCCCAACCCCCAGATTTGATTCCTTTGCCCCCGTCGAGCCAGAAGAAAAACAGAATTCTGAGCTCGACACCACCGCCTGCGGTGTCGTTGGAGCGTTACCTTTGGCTGATGCTGCTGCTTCTACCGCCGAACTCCTTTCCAAATCCTTCCTAGAGGCCGAGGACGATGCACTGCATACGAACTCCCTCTTTACACCTGAAGTGCTCTACAAGCATGCCCCACAGCCCAATCTTCCGGATGATCAGCCTGTCGTTGCAGAAGACAGCTCTGCTATTTCTAAGTTTGCTGGTTCTGAAAAGACAGTTGACAAGGTCGCCGTTGTTGATTCTGATGACGTCCTGGTTGCTGAGCCCGATGTGCGCGAGTCGATTTCTGAAGCCTCAGCTGAAGTGACAGTGGAGACTGTTTCCAAGAACAGTGCCGTCGTTGTTGCCGACACATTGCTTTTAGATACAGACTCTTCTACCGCCATCTCAGCTGCTGCCAATGTCAATCCTGATGCTGAGCCAATCGCTCTTAGCGCCGACGGTCTGACCACCTCAGCTGTTGCTGAAGAGGAAGCTGGCTCCATTGACCCGGCTATTGCGTCTGATGTTACCGAGCCTGTTCATGACATCCCCGAGAACCAGTCTGTTGAGCTTGCTCCAGCTGTTGTTGAGGATGCTGTTGTGGGTGATAGTTGCGCTGTCGATCAGCAGCACGTCCCCCAGGAGCCTTCTGCACTTCCTGATCCCGTGCTGGAGACCGTGGCTGGGCCCGTCTCCGATCTGGTTGAAGAAGAAGCTGCTCTTCCTGTTGAACAGATTGAGTTAGCCGCAGTTGAGAAGTCTGATGACAGTGCTTCATCTCCTGTACTCGACCTTGGGGCCGCGCGTGTTGTTGACACACCAACTCATAATGCAGCAGATGCCAAGGACACCTACCCGGAATCCGACCTATCTCTTCCGGACACCGAGATCACATCTAAAGACTTGGAGCCTGTCCTCTCTTACACCAATCTCAAGTTCCATCTGTCAAATGATGAACCATCTTCTTTATCTCTTCCTGCTTCTGTTGAGCAATTCCACGCCGACGAACTCCTCACCGGCACCCAGGGTGAAGCCGACCCGCCAGCTGAGCCTGAATCACATGCAGTTGCTGCATCACCCGATGAAGCTGTTTCTTCTGTCCACGAAAACAAGCTTTCTGCTGAAGAAATAGCCGTCGCAGGTACTGCTATGTCTTCCGACAATCTCACGGAGGATGTTAATGCTACGGCCAGTCTTGCGGACGGTAGTGAGATACCCGAGGCCGAGACAGCAAAGACAGTCAAAAAAGAGAACCATGGGCACGACGAAAAACAGTTAGATAGCCACCTTGATGAACCACCACGGGACGACGGGGATCACACCAAAACCGAATCCGGACCGACAACTGCTGACACTGAATCTCCTTCAACTAGCCTGGACCAAAGCGATCATGCTGCACGAGAACCTTTCTGTGATGAAGGTGCAGTTCAAGTCGTTCTGGAAAGCGACGGGCGGGTTTGTGACCTTCCTGCTGGGTCGGATTTTCCGCCCCTTCAAGCGGTAAATGATGCCGCACCACAGGAGGACGATCAAAAGGAAGCAGAGAAGGATGTTTTGGATTCTGGAATACCCGTTGGAGAAACACAACACACCGAGGAGTCAGCTGTGGAGCTCATTGAGGAGTCTGTCAAAATGTCTGTCGAGAATGATGTTGAGCCAAGCAAGGAGGATGCTGTTGCCGACACTGCGGATGAGACTACCGAGGAGGCGGACGTAGCGAAGCCTGACGCGGAGTCTGTTGAAGCTCTGAAGACACAGCCCCCTGTTCAGCTAGATAGTGAAGAAGTCGAAGATGATACATCGTCAACTACCGAGCCACCAAAGCAACCAAGTGAGGAGCCATCTGCACCCGAAGCAGCTGAGGCCAGCCCAGGAGAGGATCCAGTACCCGAGGAGTCTTCTGTCGCGCCGATGTCAGCTGATGAAGTTATGCAAGTCGAGGAGACAACTGTTGAAGAGAATGCAATTGAAGACGCCACGCTAGCCACACCAGCCGAGCCAGAAGCGACCCAACCCATCATCGCCGAAGAGACAGTCAAGGAAGACGAGCCTGCCATTGACACACCAGCAACGCTGGGCGACACCAGCGACGTTCCCGAACCAGGGCTTGTTCCTGAAGAGCTACACCCCGAGCCTGACTCTGATCTGCCTGCCAATGTCGACATCGCGACTAGCCCATCCCACGAAGCCACACCAGCCTTTCTTCTCGGTTCTGTCGAGATCAACGCTGCATCTGAGCTGAAGCCAACCACTGAAGCGGCTTCTGAATCCACCCAACACACCCGCGAGCCTGCCACCGATCCTGAAGCTGATGTCGATTCTGATTGTGTCCTCAATTCTGATATACTGACAACCGACGTATCGACCGCATCTGTGCCTGCTGACAAGACCCCAACGGAACGCTGCGCTGTAAATGTGTTCGATTTCCTTGTTGATGATGTGGAGACTGAGCAGGAAATCATGTCCGAGACTGCTATCAAGCCTGACACGGAACCCGTGCCTGGGTCGCTGCTTAACGGGTTCACCGCAGAGCCTGCTTTTGAGGCCACGAGAGAGCTTGTTGCAGAGCCAGCGGTGGAGGGTCCTGGCCTTTGCGCCCCAGTGACAGACGAACATGTCGAGCAGGCTACGCAGTTTTCTCCAGGAGCTTCTATCTCTGTGGCAGAGTCCGTGGCACAACCAACAACCGAACCAGCCCCCATCCCTGCTGAAGAGCTGATCACGGATACCCGCCCTGATTCTACAGACGAGCCAGAGATGGAGGCAGTTGAAGAGTTCACAGAGACAAACATCAACGAGCCCGCTGAGACGATCAAGGCGGACATGGATTCTACACAAACAGCACCAGAAGGAGAGCCATCTGAACCTGAGGCAGCCCCTCTGACCATCGAGTCCAATGCGGAGCCTTGTGTTGAGCCCAGTGTTGAGCCCGTTGCCGAAATTGCTGACCCTGTCCTCGTTCCCCTGGAGCTTGCTGAGGCAGATTCAAGCCATATCATTGACACTAGTGTTGTCCGCGCGGTCGAGCCTGCAAAGGAGCCAGACACTTCGCACACGGAGGCACGGCCCACTGATGCCAGCCCGGAGCCCGGTGCAGAGGTTGAGACAGCCCCAGATGTTAGTGAAGGTCTAGCATCCGCCAATGACCTGCGTGAGGCTTCCTCCGAGAAAAGTGCTGCAGCACCAATTCCTGATGCTGTTATTGAGACTGCGACTGAGGCCCTGGTGGAGCCAGAGACAATGCCTGAGCCGACTTCTCCTATTGCATCCGAAGAAACTGAGGAAACACCTGTGGCAGCGAGTACAATTGACCTGCCTCTCAAGACGCCGGATATCTCGCCCCTTCCAGCCTCAGAATCCATCGATGTACCTGCTGTTGCTGTGGAATCTGTCGCCGAGCCAGTCGAGGAAGTGATCAGCAAGAACATTGAGCCCCCGCCCCCAGTCCCAAAGCAGGACGGCGAGTTGGTGTCTAGCACCAGTACCCCTGAGATCTCTGATGAAGCTGTCGTTAAGCTCGCATCCGAGTCTGTGGAGCCCGTTGTCGAGTCTACCGTCAAGCCTGTGACTAAATATATTTCAGATTTTGTTGCGGATTCAGCTCCAGCTGACTCGGGTGTCAATCTGCCAGAATCTGAACCTACAGCCGAGGCTCCAGAGCCGTCTCTTGAAGCTATTGTCGAGCAAGGCTCTGAGCCAGTCGTCGGGCCAGTCGTCGAGCCAGTCGAGCCAGTCGAGCCAGTCGAGCCAGTCGAGCCAGTCGAGCCAGTCGAGCCTGTTGCCCAGCCTACTACTGAGACGTCAGAGCTGCCTCTCGAAAAAGCTTCTTACCCCATTACAGAGCCAACAGTGGAGCCAGATACTGCCAATGTTGACGAGGTTGTACTCGACAATTCTGTCGAGCCTGCTGCTGATTCTGTCGTTGAACCCATTGCCGAGCATATTTCTGAGCTAGCCGAGCCCCAAGTTGAAGCTTTGGCTGATACCGCAACAGAACCCGACCTTGGCTCTACTACTGAGCCTGTTGTTGCCGTTGCTGGTGAGGTTCGGCATGATACCACCCTCCAGACTCTTGATTCCACTGCCGATTTTGTCGACGAGCCAGTTGCCAAGCTTGTCCTGGATCCCACTGAGGAGCCCATGGCAGACCTTCACTCTGAGCCTGTGGCTGAAGCAGCTGATAAGCTAGCTGCTGATTCCATTGCTGAAATAGCTGCTGAATCCGTCAAGGAGCCGGTCGCTGAGTTAGATGTTGAGCCAGCCATGGACCTTGTTCATGAACTGGCTGATGAATCAACTGCTGGACCGGCTATTGAGCCAGCCTTTGAATCAGTCCCTGAGCCCATTTCCGAGCCGATTGCCGAGTCCATTTCCGAGCCGATTGCCGGGCCCTTTGCTGATCCAACTGTTGAGCTAGTCAACGAGTCAGCCGTGGATCCTATTCTTGAGCCTACAGGGGATCCTGCATTAGAGGTGGACTCTACCTATGTTGTTGAGCGAGGTGTCGAGCCTGACACTGACTCTGTCACTGAGCCTGCTCATGAGCCAATTGCAGCTGCTGAGCCAACCGATGGCCCTGCTGTTAGTGACACACCATTGCGCAACAAATCTGCTCTTGAGGGTTCGGGTGTCATTATTGCCCTACTAACTGAGGCTTCTATCCTGAGCATTACTGAAGATATCGGATTTGTTGCAGGTGATGAACATGATGGTTCGAGAGATATTATGAGCTCTGATTCTGCGCTGCCTGGCGAGGTCCTGGAAGCTGATGATGTCTTGCCAGATATCGAGCACGATATTGAGGCTGATGAGTCTGCTGATGATGAGTATGTTCTCGTCGACTCGACACCAGCTGTGGGAAGTCCGGGTCTTGCTCATTCCATGCCTGGCCTTGTCACGGCTGAAGCTATGGACACAGCCCAGAACAATCATCCATCCCCCGCAGTCCCGAAAGCAGCATATGAGCCCCTTTCGCACGCCACCGCGGACGAGGACATTGCAGCCACGGAGCCTTCTGCAGAGACCACAAATGATGAATCTGGGCATGAATCCGACTCCATGACCGATCATACTCTTGCTGCTATTACTGCTGCTGGTGTGACTTCTCTTGTCGATAATACTGTTCTTGCTGAGCATGAGGAGCTTGAGCCTGAAGCTGTCATTAAAGAGACTGAGCCCGCTTTTAGTCACCAGGAACCACTACCAGAGGTTGTTAAGACTGTGGCAGAGGATCCCTTGTCTGGTGCAGATGAGGCACACGCTAAAGCTATCGAGGCCACAGGAGAGAAAGTCGAAGAGGAGCCAGCTGCTGATTCAGTTGAGGCGATTCACACGCCTCCTGGGTCTGTGGTTGATATTCCGTTCGAGAAGGATATTCCGTCAACCGATGCTCCTATCGAGGTTGAAAATCTACCTGAGCCGGCGGTCGTAATGGAGCCAGAGGTCATGGTGGGATCTGAGACAACTACCAAGGGCGAGCTAATTTCTACCGCTGCTGCTGTTGGTGTTGTCCCCAAGCCTGTAGCAGAGCCTACTATTGAGCCCTCCCCTGAGCTTCCTTGTGAAGAGCCTGTCCAGTCTGTTATGTCTGAGGCAACTCCAGAGTCGACTGAGGCACCCGTGGCAACCAAGGATGTTGATCTTGCCAATGTTGAAGAGGAACCACCAGTCATTGTTGATCGTGCTATTGAATTGTCTGGACCTGAGCCTGAAGAGAAGGAAGCTGACCCTCACCCGGCAGACAAGAAGAAGAAAGCCGATACGGCAACTATATCACCTTCCAACATCGTCGAGGTTGCCCATGAGCCCGTCGTTTCCGAGCCAGCGGCTGTCCAGGAGTCACTCAAGGAAGACGAGGTAGCAGAGCCCGCCACCACAGAACCCGCCATAGAGGAGGTTATCGGTGTTCCCGAACCAGCCGAAAAGACCGCCACCATTGAAGTTGCAGCTGTCCCGGAGGAGACGGTGCAACCTAGAGATGCTGTCACCGAGGCCCCTGTGGCAAACGAGCTTCCACAAGAGACTGAGACCCCTTTTGATGTGCCAACTAGCCCTGATGTAAGCGGTGCACAGTTCAAGGAGAGAATCGCAGCTGCGGCTATCGGCGCGGCTGCGCTCTTGAGTGGAGCTGGGCTCGCTGGTGTTGCAGCTCACACTACCCATGGTAGTACCAAGGATCAAGATAGCCATGAGCGGGATGTACAGGAGCTTGAGAGACTCGCTTCGCTTGCCCCTTCTCCAGCACCCCCTGTTGACATGACATCTTCCAGCGAACTTGTTGAGCACGAAGATGTTCGCTCCATTTCTTCCGGCCTTAGTGCTTCCCAGATGATTGACGAGAATGTCCCACTTACAGAGTCATTTACATTTGTGGACCGGCCTGGCCGGCACGCAGCTGTACCTACCACACCTGTCTCCTCACTGACACTGCGACCAGGTATCAGCTCGGAATTGTTGCGGTCACCCACACCCGCCGTTGTGATTCCGGATTTGGCAGACAAGCAGGTCAAGGAGCTTGGCCGCGCGCGGAGTGTGAGAAAAAAGCAGAAGAAGGACGCACGAGAGGCAGAGGATACAATTGCTGCGGCTGTTGTGATCTATGCAACCGCAGAGGTCCTGAGTCCTGAGGCGTCGCCGACGCTGAGGGCCAAGATTGTAGGAGACGAAGATTTGGAGAACATTGAGCAGTTGAATGAAGCGAACACGAGAAATGAGAAGACAGTCAGGGATAGAGCGGTTGAGAGTGTGGTTGAGGGGAAGGGAGAGGAAGTGCCTATTGTGTTTGACGGAATGGAAAGAAATGACATCACGGGACAGAGGGCGTTGCGCGATTCTGTTGCTGACCTCTTTGCAGACGAGAGACTCAAGGAGTCATCTCACTCTCACTCATCCGGGTCCCGGGCGGTCGCCACCGCTGCCGCTGTGGGCGTTATTGGGGCTGCTGCTGGGGCTGCCGCTGTTACGGCAGGATCTTCTGGCGAGCACCGGTCATCTCGGTCGTCCCGGGGCGAGCAAGGCCACCATGCCCACCACTCGTCCAGATCTAGCCGTGACCATAGCAAGGACATGGCTGTTGGTGCTGGTAGCAGCAGTCGCCAGCATCGCCACAGCAGCCATCGCCACCGGGCTGACAGTGATAGTACTGGTAGCCGCCCTGGCACTGGTGGTGGCAGCAGCTCTACCCAGGCGGCCGAGCCAACGACTCCCAAGATGGCTCCGCTGCGTCAAGACAGTGGCTTCTCTGCTCACAGCCCCAATGCATCCTCGCCTCGCAAGTCACACAGGCACTCTCGTGAACATCGCGAGCGTGAGGACAGCCAGCAGCGGTCGCGCGGTGCACCGGTGACAACAACAGCAACGACGACGACGACGATGACAGCTGACCAGGACGAGGAACGGCACCGGGCCGAACGACGGGTGCGCCGAGAGCGGGAGGCTGCAGCTGCAGCGCATGTGGGAGCAGTTGCGGTAACTGGGGTGTCCACTGCTACGACATCTCGAGGCAGCAGCCGAGGCAAGGAAGTAGACAGCCAAGAGCGGCCGCGTGAGCGACGCAGTTCTCGGCGGCACTCTTCCAGCGGTGGACACCATCACTCGTCTTCGAGACCGTCCACTGGCGATGCCGGCTCTGGCTCTGGTGCTGTACCAGTTTATGCTGCAGCTCCTCTGTCGCCATCTGCTGCATCACCACCCTCTGTCGGTGCACCTCTGTCATCCTCATCGACATCTGCCTCGGCAGGCCGCAAGTTTTTTGACGTTAAGAATGCATCGAGCAGCTTGGAGCCCAATTTTGCCCTGAACGACGGTAACAACTACAACCCTCATACTGCCGCCAGCACACACTCCACAGCCCCAGCACTTGCACCTGCACCAGCACTCGTACCTGCACAGACTGCCCGTTCCTACGCTCCTGTTTCCGCACCACCTCCAGTCACCTCTGCCTATGTCGATTCCCCCAACGCCACTTCACCGAGCAAGGAAAGATCCCCTCGGGACAATCACCACCACCGCGGCGACGCCGACAGAGGCGGGGATAGAAACGAGAGAAGAGAAAAGAGAGAAAGAGAACGGCGCGAAGCACAAGCCAAAGCGCAAGCACCCCAACCAGCAGCGTCCAGTAGCTCTGACAGACATGACCAATATCTCAAGCGCTCAAGTACAACCCGCTCTCGATTTGGCTCAAGGAGAAGATCCGAGGACGCTGGCGGCAACAGATCCGCCGCAACAGCGGCCATAGCGACCGAAGCGACCGGAGCAACGACAACGAGCGGGGCCGCGACAGGATCCGACCCGAATACTATGACGACAGTGGCAGCGACGCCAGCACCGACATCGTGGACTTCTCGGATGAAGCTTCAGAGGGGGACTTCGCAGAGAGAGGCGAAAAGCAAAGACAAGGAGCGGGAGCAACGGGATCGGACGTCTCACGCATACAGCCGTCGGAGCGTCGACACGCGTCGGTCGCAGCCGCCGATTCCGTTGGGCCGCGAGACGAGCGAGTCACTGGGCTCGGCCAAGGGCCAGCCTCTTGCACCTACTCTGACCGCGGCCGAAGTGACAGCGGAGGCGATGGCCGAGGAAGTGGCATCGCCGTCTAGCGCACCGCCTGGCAGCGGCCACGAAAGTGGTTCTGGATCTGGCGTGCTGTTGGATGAGAAACACCGTAAAGACCGCCAGGAGAAGAGAGATAAGGCGCGATCTGGAGAGGAGAAGAAGAAGGGTGGTCTGCGAGCCATGTTCAAGAAGTTCTTGGCCTCTGACAAGTAAATTGGTGTATTTGAAGCGTTTTCGGTGTTTTTCTTAAGTTTCCTACGGGCGTTTCGGTTAGCATTTCGGTTACATATTCAGTTGCCAGCGTGTTGTTATGCAACCAACTATATTGGTTGTCTTGTTCATATTGTTGATCTGTTCTTTGCAGCGTTCTGTTATTTTGGTCTTATTTCCTATTACTTTCCTGTTTCCCCCCCTTCTGTCTTCCTGTGTTCTTCTATGATCACAGGTCTCATGTATGACGACCGAACCATGATAATGAATCAAGATATCAATCTAAAATTAACGAGTTGAGCATATGACGCACGCATCATTAATCAAGCAAGCTGAACGCCGGCTGGTAGTATGGCTCGCTCGGGGTCTGTAGGCTCGCAGGCATCCCACACGCCTCCCCTTTCCCCATCAGATCCATCAGACTTATCTCTTCTGCAGCCGTGCTGGCGGCCACAGCCTGCGGTGTTTTCTCACCACCCATACTTGCTGAATCCAACTGGGGATACCCGGCGGCCATCATGGCACGGATCAGATGCAAGCCGCAGTGTCTTTGAGCTCGATCGCCAGTTGACAAACTGTAGTGCTCAAAAAAATGGTCTTCGGAGCCAAAGTGCTTTTTCAACCATTCTTCTTCGAAGAAAGTCAGCTGCTCTTCGTAGAAGCCCATTGCTTCGCCTGGATCGCCATCACTCGAGCAGTGCATGCTCTCAGACCGGCCGGACTGGCCAGACTGGTCAGACTCGGAGTCAATCATGGCACGAAGGATGTGCCGCCCTTTCTGCCAGTCTATTTCCGAATTAATGAACAAGCCGTGTTCGCAGAAAAATTCATACTCCGTACAAAAGTTTCTGAGCATCCAGGCTACTTCAGTGTCGTCGAGTGGTTCTTTTCCAATATTGCCTTTGTCACTCCGGGCCGGTGTTGGTTTGTGTGTTGAAGGCTTGGGGCTAGTGTGTGCCGCCCAGTCCTTTAGAGCAGACTTCAGTTTTGCTTCATTTTTTTTGTTTGCTTGGGTGACTTGTTTGACTTGGTTTGTTTGGCTCGTCTGAGCCTTTTGGTTCGTCTGAGCCTTCTGGCTCGTCTGGTTCGTCTGGTTCGTCTGGTTCGATCCGCCCTTTGCGGGACTGGCCAGACTGGCCCTCGGAGAATAGACTGTCGACATGACAAAGGCAGGGGCAACCACGGGTGTCTCGTGGTGCACCGAGGTGACGGCTTTCTTGTGGTTCAGCCACTTGGCCCTGTCGGCCTCTAGCCACGTATACGACGTCAGTTTTTCAGATATGCTTTTCAGCCACCCGTACCCACGCTCGGGGTCGCACTGCGTCTTGACGTCCACAGCGACACGTAGCAGACGCAAGTCCTCCCATCCGGTGTGTAAATAGCAAGAGACACTGGCCGTGGTCTTGTTGACAATGGCTGTGCTCTCACGGCCGGCTGGGGTAACGTCGTACTTGATCTTGAGCTCATCGAGCATTTCCCCGACGACGTTGCCGGACGCGCTCGGCACGTGCAGCACGTTCTCCATCTTGAAAACGTCAAACTCAGCAGGACCTCCGTTCTCCCGGCGCATGCTCAGATAAGTTGTGCCGACTCCGACTGCGGCAAGTTCTTTTCCGTCTGGCCTGCGCACCTTTGTCCTGAAGGGGGTGTAGTCTGTAAACCAGTTTTGGCTCTGGGTCACGCTGCAGACAGTTAGCAGAAGCCTTTTCTCTTTTATGACATATAAACTCAGGATGATCAAACTTGACACTCACTGCACATTCGACCCTTCAGACCACACCCAGTACGGGCACGACTTCTTCCATTTATTTGGCATTGCGACGCTAGCACGAGCTTCTTTCGAACTTGAATGAGATAGAGGAGAAGCAGCAGTGCTGGTCGAGCGAGCGGTTGGCTTCAATGATCAAGAACAAAACAAAAAGCTCTGTAGTGGATGAGATAAACAAAAGAGATGAGAGAAGCGGGCTGAAATTTGCAAGATGTTTGTCTAAATTATTCGAGGAAGGAGCGACCGAGCAGCCCCCCTCTGTACTTTCCTATCCAAAAACCTCCCGAGGCCGGCCGGCTTGTACGGATTACATCAGCAATCAATGGTTATGATGAGTATATTCCGAACAGCTATGACCATGCGAGACTATGAGATTGATAAAACACAAAAGCAAAAGCAAACAAAAAAGTAGAATGCGGAATGCAGAATGCAGAATGCAAACATGAGGATATGCAACATGATAACCTGAGCCGTGGTCAGCTCTGCCTTGCAGCATCCAAGACGCCAGTTGATGAGCCCATGAGAGAAATAAAACAAGTAACTAAAACAAACGGAAAATGAGCAGGTGTGACCTTTAGATCTTACAGACCCGAATCTACTTCTCGAGATCCTTGGCCACCATGGCACGGCAGATGGGGTGGTAGAAGTCGCCGTACTTGGCAAACGTAGCCAGTGCCAGCTCGCGGTCGACTTTGTTGAGGCCGCGGTACAGGGGACGCACAAACTTCATACGGCCAACGGTGCCGAGGAGGTCGGCTGTGGGCTGGTATGTGGTGGTGTCCTTGGCACGCAGGGACACAACAAGGTAAGCCGACTTGACTTCAACGTTTTGCGTGTCGAGGAGGCCGTAGGCGGTAGCCATCTGCTGCGACTGCTCGACAGTGATGGGTGTGTCGAAGCCCTGCAGCTCGCCCAAAAAGACAAGTTTTTGATTAGCAGCCCAGTCCTTGACGTCGTCGGCAGTGGGCTTGTAGTCCTTGGACTTCCACTTGGAAGCCAGCTCGTAGCACACGTCGATAAGACTGGTGTCGAAGTCGGGCTTTGGGGGCATGCCGGGGTTGTAGAAGCGGCCCTGCCAGTCAATGGCCTTGACCTTGTCGGTAAGGTGGGCGTAGTCGGGGTTGGCAAAAAACTCGAGGAAGGTGTCACGGAACTCGAACGAGTCAAGCGACTTGAAGGACCATTTTGTAAAGTAGTAAACAATAAACTTGTCAAAATTGGCGCGGCCGACAAGCTTGTCGAGGTAGTAGACCATGTGGAAGCCCTTCTCGTAGGGCACGGTGCTGAAGGCGTCGTCGGGGTCGATGCCGTTGTGGTCGATGCAGAGCTTGGTGTACTCGTGGTCGGGGCCAAACGCACGAACAGCGTCCTCTGTAGATGTTAGTACCGCAAACCAACCAAAGAATACAAAGAAGAAAGGGGGATATAAACATAAATAAATAAAAAGAAGAGAAGACCAAAAAAAGTAGAAGAAAACAGAAGGAAAACAAAAACATACCAAGAGCCTTCCAGCCGAGGACGGCAGAAAAGTCAAAGTGCGACTCGCCGTGGACAGCGGCAATGATGCGACGCTCCAGGTACACAGTCCAGCCCTCGTTGAGCCAGTAGTGCTCCCAGCTGCCGCTGGTGACGAGGTTGCCGCTCCAGCTGTGGCTCAGCTCGTGGGCAATGACGTCGACGTTTTGGCGGTCGCCGCTGATGATGGTGGGCGTGGCAAAGGTGTAGACGGGGTTCTCCATGCCGCCGTAGGGGAAGCTGGGCGGCAGGACAAGCACGTTGTATTCGCCCCACTGGTAGGGGAACACAAGCTTCTCAATCACATCGAGGAATTTGTTCATGTCCTCCTTGAGCTCCCACTGGCACGCATCGACCTGGTCGGGGCTGGTGGCAACCAGAGACCGGTCGCCGATGGATGCAGTCGCAATGTCGCCCGATGCCAGCGCAAACAGGTACGAGGGCATGGGCACCTTTTGCTCGTAGACGTACAGCTTATCGTCGGCGCCAAGAGTGACGTACTTGGTCGCCTCCTTGGCGGCAGCAGCCTCGATATCGGCATCGGGCTTGAGACCACTGGCCACGACAGGGTAGGGCGATGCGATGCGGAACGAGTAGGTTGACTTGACGTCAGGGGTGTCCTGGCAGGGGAAGATGGAGCGGCCGTGGATTGCCTGGGCCTGCGAGAACATGAATGGGGCCTTCTTGTTGGAGGTCTGGGCGGGCGTGAGCCACTGCAGGGCTGTGCACTCGTCGGTCGTGGATACCGCGAGGCGGACAGAGACGGTGTCCTTGTCCTTTACATCGGCCGGCAGAGAGATGTGCAGGGGGGCGCCAAGAGGGCCGGTGCGAGGCTTGAGCTCAAAGGGCACGGCCTTGTCGTCAATGGTGACGGCCTTGACGCTGACATAGCTGGAGTCGAGGATGATCTCGCTGGCGGTGACAAGCTCGGCGGGGTCGGTCTCAGGGCCGCGCTTGAAGTCGAACTGGACGGTACCGTGCAGGGTCTGGGCGTCAAAATCGATCTTGAGGTAGGCGATGGTGTGGCTTGTGCGCCAGACGTGGTAGTTGGACGCCGTGCTGGGATCGCGCTTACCCATTGTGTTGGTGACGAAGGGGTTATAGTTGTCGGACGACGAAGTCGAGGAGGATAGGGGGTACGAAGGGGGGAAGGACGAGGAGGGCTGGGGCGAGGCGGGCTTTGTGTTGAGCGAGATGCGCTTGCGACGGCACTGGCACGAGTACGGGCGGATGGCGAGTCGAGGTTGGAGCTGAAGAAGCTGGGAGCTGGGCCGCTTTTGAAGCTGTAGAAGAGATGGAGAGGTCGACGGGGATGCAGCGATGGACAGAAAGCGACGGGATGCCAGCGATGGGCGAGGAACACGTGTTAACGCAGCGACAGATGGGACAAAGGAGGCAGGGGCGGTCCTTTGCGCAAGGAAGGTGCTTCTCATGAGATTATGGGGAGGGAAAGGATGAGGAAGGAGCGATGGGCGGAGGGAGGTAGGTAGAACGGCACGGAAGTTGCGATGGGCCAAGGCTTGATGCGAGATGGAAAGGGAAGGTTCGAGGCGCAAGTTGCAATTGGGCGGCTGCTATAGAGCGGGTGTTATGAGTAATACCGAGTTTATTACAGCCCAATGACTTCCAAGCACAGAGTACAGAGTAGAGAGAATACGGGTCGCGGCTGGACAAGCAACGTAACTTTTTCCTCGTCAAGTGCCGAACAAGGAAGGTTGTGTAAGAGCGGACTGAGGAGCAGCTCGCTAAGTGGAATCAAAAGTGGAAGGGAAGTGGAAGGGCAAAAGCAAGTGCAAGTGCGAGTGCAAGTGCAAGATGGGAAGGCACGCTCCTTCCTGGTTCTGCTGCTCCGTGCCTTCCCAAACAGACTCATTCCCGCCATCCCCCACTTGCCCAAAGCGGAAGACAGCTTCAAGTCAGGCCGAGCCAGTGGCGCCAACTCCCAGTCTAGAGTCAATTTATAGTGCATTTTGCCAATATACAGTGCTTTATGCTTTATGCGCGTCCCTGAGGCAAAGCTTAAGTGTCGCGTACCGATGTACTGTGCTGTATGTATGTAGTCAAAGCGAAAGCGGCCGGCTTTCGACGGAGACGCTAGCCTGAAAAGGGCAGTTGACAACACGATATAGACGGATTAACGGGGAATATCTGAAGATTTTTCGTGATGACCACAATGCGTGGCACTTTGTTGTATTTGACGAAGATTGTGGATTCAAGTGTGATTGAGGTTGTTGGATGACTGATGATTGGATTTATAATTGAATTTACAAGACATGGTAGGGAAGGGTGGAAGAGGGCAGAAAGAGAGAAAAGAAATAGGAAAGAAACGGCAATAAAGTCACAAATGTTGAAGCAGACTCGAAAGATAATATTTGTCCATGCAATAAGAAATCCCTATTAATTTAGTATTGCGAAAGAATGACTCGAAGTCGATGCTAATATACAGTGGAAAAAGAAAGACGAAAAAATCAAACGCCAGATGATGATGGATCAGTCTGTAAAGGCAGGGCGGCAAGCAGTCAAACAAGAAAGAACAAGAAACAAGAACAAGAAACAAACAGACAAAACAACTAAAGTACAGCTAAAGAGAACCATAAGGAACGACAAGAATAGAAAGGGGGTATCAACGGTCAGTCGGCGGTCGGTCAGTTGAATGGGAACTAGAAATACAACGCTTTTCAGTGCGCTTAGGTGACGATAATGATCGAAGTGATGAGAAAGGAATGATGAAAAAGTAAGAATAAATAATAAAAAAAGAAGAAAGAGAAAAGTATATAAAGGGCAAATGATTGTATGCGGTCGGCCGTTATAGAATAAAAATCGTATGTAAAGGAGCGTGTCGAAGTCATAGAAAAGGAGTGTCGTTGAAAGCGAGAAGAAAGAAAATATAAGAGAAAAATGAGAAGAGAAACGACCAAAGAAAAAGAGAAAAGGAAATATGCAAGGCGTCGGCCAGTGGTTGTGGTGGTGAAGAGTGTTGGTGTGATGGTGTGTTGTGCAAAGGCAACGAAATGAGGTGGATTGCCTCCGACTATATCCTCCGACGACAGCTCACATCACCAGCATGCTGCGATCGGGGCGGAACACGGCATTGGTCAGGAAGATCTGGGGCTCGTCCTCGGTCGGCGACGGCGTGCGGCTGCTCGGCGACGACGTCGCAGCAGTCAATGCCGGCACAGCTGTCTTGGAGCTGACGCCCGCGTCGCTCGAGTTGCTTGAGTTGCTCGAACTGCTGGTGCCGCTCGTGCCGGACAGACCAGGCGATGCAGGCGGCGTCGGCGTGCTGCGCTTCGAGCTCGGGTGGCTGCCGCCGTTCAGCAACTCTTGGCTGTGCGCACGGTGCAGCTCGCGGCGCTCCTGCTGCGTGAGACGCGTGTGCTGCGGAATGGAAAAGTAGTCGAATGCATTGCCGACGACCGGCGCGGTCGCGGGCGCGGCAGCCGCAACAGCAGCAGACACGGCAGCCGAGGCAGTGCCGCCACCAGCAGCAGAACCAGCAGCAGCAGCAGGCGTTCCCCCAGCTGCGCCGCCCATCTGGGTGATCTGGCTCTCGACATCGGCCAGCAGAGCATACACGTCATCGCCGGCATAGATACGGATACTCTCGACATCGACACGACGGCTGCCGATGCCGTTGATGGTCGACGCAGGCGACAGGGGCGTGTCGGGCACAATCGCACTGTTGCTGGCATCGGTGGAGGCCGATCCTGCAGGGGCAATGGTGGCGGTGGTTGCGATCGCTGCGGGCTTGGTTCTAGACTTGGCAGACAGAGCAGCAGCGGCGGCGGCAGCAGCAGCAGCAGCCTCACTCTTGGCGATTGTGGCCATGGCCTCCTCAACCAGAGGCTGCTCAAGAATGGTCGATGGCACCTGGGCAACAATGGGACGCTGAGGAGACGACGACGTAACAGGGGAGATGATCGAGTAGGCCGTGGCAGGGCTAGGAGCCGCCTTGGTCGGGCTTCGCGGCGGTGTCGAGATGGCCTGCTTGCTGGCGGTCGTGTTGCTGCTGCCGCCGCCGCCGCTGGAGAACGGAGGGGATGCCACAGGCTTGATGCCCATGGCCTGCTGCAAACTCTCACTGACGCCCGCCAGGCCGGCACTGCTGGAAGGAAAAGAAGATGCCATTGATGCATTCGCCGCTGCCGCAGTCGCCGCCGCTGCAGCTTGCGCGGCATTCGCCAGCGGCGAGTTGAGCGCAAGTGCCGAAGTCACCGCGGCAGCCGGCACGATACCGGCCGCAGCAACAGCGACTGCAGCCAGCGACGATGTCAAGGGCAGCGTGGCTGCAGCAGCAACATGCTCCAGCAGCTTCTGGCGCACACGCGTGCGGCGGTTGTCGGCATGCTCGAGCTTGGTCACCCAGTCGTCGATCGACGTGTCCAGGTCGGCCAGCGCCTCCTCCTGCTTGAGCATGGAGTCATGGCTGAACTTGGCCACGCGCGGCGACCGCAGGTACTGGCAGATGCGGCCGTGCAGGTTACGGCGGCCCGCACGAAGCGACGTGTAGGTGCGGCGCAGATACTCGCAGCGCTCGTCGAGGCTGCGCAGCTCGCGCGACAGGCTGTCGACATCCTCCTTGCGCAGGACCTCGAAGCGTGCAGCCTGCTGCAGCGCCTGCGTGGCGAGCGCGGCCACGTCGCTGCTGTCCAGGTAGTTGGGGGCCTCACTGGCCTTCCAGCCGCGCGGCAGCATCTCAAACGCGCGACGCTCGGCTGCGTTCTTCATGCCGCTCTTGGAGACGCTGCGCTTGAGGCCAGGCGTTGGGGTGTTGGATGCCGACGTGGGTGCGGCGGCGGCGGCCACTTCTGCAGTGGAGGCCGACACGGACGCAGCCATGGCAGTGTTGATGGCAGCAGCGGCGGCGGCGGCGGCGACAGCAGAAGCTGGAGTAGCGGTGGCCGAGATCGAGGTACTGGCAGACAGAACAGGCGCCGGCGACGAGTCGTTGCTGACCTTGTGTGCAGTGGCAGTGACCATGGCACTGATGGCAGCTGATGCAGAGCCTTCGCGGGATGCGCTGCGCTTGCGTGGCCGGCCACGCTCCATGATGCTGCCGGTGTCTGACTGTCCGCGGCGGTGGCCCAGCAGCGTGGCCGTGGTGGGCATAGTGGAAATCTTGACAAAGCTGGGCGTCGTGCTGCGGGGCTCAGCGGGCTCGCCGGTGGTGTTGTTGTGGTGGTAACCCTCCTTGTCCTTGGACGCCGACATGACGTAGTTGCTGTGGTTGTTACTATCGGAAAGAGCAGCAGATGTAGCCGTAGCCGAGATAGGCGTAGGCAGCGTAGATGTCGTCGAGATAGTGGACATGGCGGACATGGCGGACATGGGCGTGTAGGGCGTAAAGGGAGTGCGGGTGCGAGGCGATTCGTCAGAGCGGGCCGAGCGGAGCGTGTTTTCGACGGGGGTGGTGCTCGAGCGGTAGCGGTTGTTGATTGTGTGAGGAGCCGACGTCGGGCCCGCAGACTGGGAGGGCGCCTGGCCAGAGAGCGACGTATTGGATGCAGAGGGACGCAGAAAGTTGCTCGACAGCGATGCCGATGTCTGGTGGTGGTAGCGGGTTTGGAGATGCTGGTTGTGGACGTGGGCCGGCTGCCACGGCTGCGAGTGCAGCGGCGGGATGACGAGAGGTGCAAGGGCCTTGGGCGACATCGGCTGGCGGACGGTGATCCTGGGCGAGTCGGCCTCGAGCGAGGGCGAGTGCGACATGGTCATGGTTGTGGACAAGCCGGAGCTGGCCATGGCCGAGACGGTGGGCGACAGCACAGCCTGCGCGGAGCTGCACCGGGGCACCTCTTCGATAGGGCTGCTGACGAGATCGTCAAAGGACATGTAGACGCTGGTCTCGGGGATGTCGTCGTAGGCTGGCTGTATCATGCAGTCGACGAGATGGTGCTTCTTCCAACTGTTGCCGGGCGCGCTGATGGAGCGCTCGTGCAGCGGCGGGCGGCCGGGGATGGTGGCTGTTTGTTAGCTATTAATTTCTTCTCCTGGGAAAAATAATTATGTGAAATAGCAAAAAGGGAAGAACTTACGAGAGTCCATGGCGACTTCCTGGACAGTGGTCATGGGCCCGAGATCTGGTACGCTGATCTTGCGGCGGCGGACAAGGCTGTGCTCTTTCATACGGAGCCGGAGGCCGCTGCCCGCCTTGTCCTTGTCCAACTTGTCGCCCTTCTCAGACTGCTTGTCGCCGGCGGCAGCAGTAGTAGAAGAGGCAGCTGTGGTTGCAGAAGAGGAGGACGGATTGGAGGTCGCGGCCATGCTCAAGGGAGCCGGCTGCTGCTTGTCCTTGGGAAAGAGCTGGTACTTGCGTTCTGCTTGGGAATGCATTCTCCAAACATACGGCTTCTCCTCGGCCGGCTTTTCCTGCTTTGGCTTTGGTTTTGCAGCTTGTTTTTGTTGTTGTTGTTGCTGCTGTTGCTGCTGCTGGAGCTGTAATTGTTGGTGGTGATGCTGCAGGAGAGACATGTAAGTACTTGATGAACTAGACAAAACAGGTGCAGTTGGGCCTGGCGAACGCAGGTTGACAGTGACGGATTCTGGTGTTGTAGAGGTGGGCGAAGGTGAAGACATCATGGAAGCTATCGTTGTCCTCCTCCTCGAGGTGGACGTCGACCTTGACAGCAAGGGAGACGACATGCTGGTAGGTGTAGGTATAGGTAGAGATGAAAAGGTAAGGATAAAAGGTGAGGAAGAAGAGAGGAGCAAGGTGAGATCATGTACTATATACTATACTTACATTTGGGTAGTCGTCTGTGTCTATATAGGAAGTGTTTTGAAGATCGTCCCCGTAGTCGTTTGTGTCTACATCGAGCATGCAGCGGACAATGTGGTCCATTGCAACGATGACTGATGCGGAGATGACAAGGGATGATTGAATGCAGAGTGATGTTGAGGCAGAGAGCCAAATAGGAAAGACGACAAAGGCCGGCAAGAGAAGAGCAAAGGAGAGATACAGAGAGAGAGAGAGAGAGAGAGAGAGAGAGAGATAGAGGCAGAGGCAGAGGTGCAGGGGGTGTTGATATTGAAGGGGTGGTGGTGTAATGAGTAGGGAGTCGAAGCGTGGTTGGGTTATGCGCGACGAGGGTGAAGTTGAGTTATTGAGCTGTAGAGTTGCAGTATGAATTCGAAAGCGAGCAGACAGGCAAGCAGGTAGGCGAACAGACGAGGACAAAGAGGCAGAAAGAAACAAAGAGTACTTGTAGGCGGGAGGGACGGGACGGCTGCAGATATTGAGTCTCGAGGTTTTTCTTTGCACTGCAGATGTTGTCGAGCCGGTTATTATTAAGACTGAAAAGACACAAGCGGGCGAGGTAGTGACTGGACGAAGAGAACGGGACGAGAGACGAATAAAAGAAGACGAAGAGACAAAGGGACAAAGAGGCGAAGAAGAAGACGAAAGCGAAACTGAACGACGAAACAGAGACTGATATAAATGAATATGAGGGATGAGAGAAACGAGACGGAACAGACGAGGAACGAGAATGAAGAGTATTAAAACGGTATGGAAGCAAGAGTATTAAGACTGGGTAGATGAACAATAGATAGTAGACAGAAGAGAAACGAGAAAGAGTAAAACAAAGATAGTCAACGGTCCCGTTGTACTGGGAGGAGAAGCAGGGAGTCGACAGGGTGCAGAGACAGGGGAGGGAGGTCAGAGAGCTCAGAGAGGTCAGCGAGCGGGCAGAGGGAGAGAAGTCAGAAATAGTAAAAGAAAAGAAACGACAAGGGGGGGTACAGGGATATAAAAGTATGAAGTAAAAAGGAAGAAAGGAAGAAAAGAAGGGCTTGGAGACAAGGGAAACGATAGAGAGAAAAGACGAAACATTCGACATAACAGTGCATATTGGGAGCAGAGTGTACTACTATGTGTATGTATTAATTACTCCGTACAGAGTACTCCGTACTATGCAAAGGGCAGCTGGACTGTGCAGAGCAGACTGTATTATGAGTGTTTCTTATGACTATGACTACCTGTTTCTGCTACCAGTTACCAGCCGTTGTGTGGTGTGGTGGGACCTCCCAAGGAGCCGTGCCCCCTGCTCTCGACGATACAGGGGTATTTGATGTATTTGTTATTTTTTATATCAGGGAAAAAACACATACATAGTAGAACATCAGTGCAGTTATCAGAACAAGGCACGTTCCAGGATGGTACCGTCAAGGCGACGCCAACAAGGTCTGTGTTGTTTGTGGTGTTTGTGGTGTTTGCAGTTTGTGGTGATTGTGGGGTGAAGGGGGATGACACGGAGCAAAGCCAGAATGGGTATAGAGGTATGTAGGTACAGAGTACAGGGAGTACGATATACTATGTAGAGTAGATGGCTACGGTATAGGGTGCATTGGGTTTAAGATATGAGGATGACGAGGTTGTGAAGAGAATTCGGAGCTTTACAGGAGTCGAGGAGGAGGAGGAAGAAGAGGACAGCAGGAAGAAGGAAGAAAGGCTAAAGAAGCGAAGAGAAAGGAAGGAAAAGGAAGAGGAGCCGAAAGGATGAACCAGACAACCGGAAGACAGACAAGGCACTCGTGGTGAACGCATAAAGATGAAGATGAAAATAGACGATGAACACACCCAGGGAGACGGTAGCATCACGGATCCAACAGAAGCACAGAAGCAGAGAAGCAGAGAAGTAAACAAAGCGACAGAAGTGTGAGGTTGTGGTGAAAGTGGTAAAGGCAACTGTA
Organism: Ophiostoma australiae; assembly: GCA_022392945.1. Taxonomy (NCBI): domain Eukaryota; kingdom Fungi; phylum Ascomycota; class Sordariomycetes; order Ophiostomatales; family Ophiostomataceae; genus Ophiostoma; species Ophiostoma australiae. The sequence goes on along the minus strand of JAKRGJ010000004.1, from coordinate 2,755,083 downwards.
AAGTTCGCTGTGGGAAAAGTGGTAATAAGAAAGAAGTGGTGGGGATGGGTATCATACATAGCAGAGTATCATGGAGTCTCTGAGGTCGTAGATTCATTACAGATGAGGAGCATGCGGATAGAGAAAGATGGACTGGGAATAGGAGGCCAGAGGCAGAGAGAGTACTATGTAACTCTGCAGAGAAGAGGCACCGCCGAGAAGCAAGAGAGTAGCAGAAACAAAAGGGCTGTGCCGGGATGCACTGCGAGCTCCCCAGTTGAGATGCTACGATGAGCGCGACTGAGAGATACTATAGTAGAGTGGTGATGAGTGGTGATGAGTGGTGCTGAGTGGTAGTGAGTGGTAGTGAGTGGTGATAAGTGATGATAAGTGGTGATAAGTGGTAGTGGTAGTGAGTGGTAGTGAGTGGTGATAAGTGATGATAAGTGGTGATAAGTGGTGATAAGTGGTGATAAGTGGTGCTAGAGTTAAGTGAATACGACAGTACCTGTTCTGAGGCTCATTAGTGCATAGCAGAGGTGATAAGACAGGGAGGTAAAGGGGTATACTGCATGCAGAGTAAATAATAGGACTTTGTGTACTGCATGATATATATCCAGCTTAGAAACGACTGATCAACAGCCGTGCTCCATTGACATTGCAATAGGCTGTTTGTAGAGATATGACGATGTTCGGAATAAAGACGAGTCCATCGAAGAGTGAAGGCCTTGCTGAGAGCCGATCCTCAAAAGAGTTGGTGGAGGGAGGAGAAGCCTAATTAATCAAGGGCGAATGGAGACGGGAATAAACTAAATAAAAACAACAAGTAAAGAACAGAACGGAGACCGGAGCAAGAGGACGAGGACGTTGCATCGTGGTAAAGGCACGCCTTGCTGTTTTGGCTCAGGCTCCTCCTGTTTTACGGGTGACCCGTCCGCAGTACGACGTCGTGAGACGATGGGAGGAGAGGAGCGAAGAGAGAGGCGAGGAGAGAGAGAAGAGAGGGGGAGACGAGAAAGAAGTACTATGTAGAAATAGAGACAAAATCGTAAGAGAGAAAAGGAAAAAAGCGAAAGAAAACACTAGAAAACGTGGAAATAAACCGTGGCAGCGGAGACCACTGGAGCTACATGTAGGCGGACGGAGAGACGACTTATTCAGTCAGACTAGGCTAGGAACTAGACTAGAGCTGTTTCAATACCAACGTTGACCAGCAGAGATAGAGAAAGATAGAGGGACAGAGAGGGAGGGAGACGGAGAGACAGCGGGAAAGAAAGAGAGAGAAATATGGCCGACAACCCAGGCTATTGTGCATAAACTATGGTGATCGGAACAATGGCAAACACTGCCAGCAATAGTACACAAAGCATAATACATCCAGGCAGCCGCATATAAACATCAGGAAACGAAACAGGCCGGCATTGACGGCAGCACGGCAAAGGATCTGTTCTGGTGATCAACGTCGACATGAGAGGGATTAGGAACGGCTGTTATAGGCAGTAGCAATGATTGAGAGCTGTTTCTGTGTCTTAGTCAGCACGGGTGTTATAATATTTTCGGAAAGAAAGCGAAATGACGAAAAGGCGAGATGACGAGATGACGAGATGAGAGACCGCGAGACGATGACGGAACGAAGGAATATGTTTACTCTACTCTCTGAATATATTTAGAATAGAGTCGGGGCAATTATGAGACAGAAGCTTGGGCATTATTGGGATAGCAAAGGCTGGCCAGCGCCAGGCCAACCTGACGTAGGTACAGTACATGCAGAGTAGTGGCCTTGGGGCGAGGCGAGGCCGAAATGCAGTGACAGACATGCCTGCCGAGGACAAGCAAGGACAATTCTCTGTACTCTGTAATACTATGTACTCTGTACTCTGTACTCAAATACTGTAATATCTCCCGTTCCCGCCTCCGTAGCCCAGATGCAAACTGGGTCAGGGGTTCTTGGTGTCGGTGCGGAGGATTAAATGCAAGGGTCTTGGTGTTTGTAAGTTCGTCTAATGTGTGCAGTATTACTCTGTATCTTATGTATCTTGCTGTTATGCTCTTGCTATGAAAATACCTTGGAGTAGATGTTCCGCAACAGCAGCTCTGCACACTATTATGCATTGAGTAGACATTGCTGAAACATTGGGCGATATTGCTTTCTAGAAGCGAAAAGAACTCGCTCGATGGCAGCCTGGCCCGGCTTGCTGCGTGTCTGCTATAGAGTACTATGTAGTTACAATGCACACTGCCAGACTGACAGGTTGAAAAAGGAAAAATCCCCCAAGACTGCCGGCGTACTCCGAAAGTAGTCATGTTCTAGAAGTTTGAGATGCACAATGTAATTTACATGGTCAAACACACGATCAATGCAGACGATGCGATGCACTACTATGTATTGAGAAGAGACTGGATTAGTACAAGTACAAAGTACAGTATTTACACTCTTGAAAATAGCATTAGAGCATGCATGTCTCCTGGATCCGCAAAAAGAGGCTCGAGGGCCGCCAAGCCTTCGCTTCAGGTGTCATTGTCGAAAAACAAGTGGATTAATGGAGGCAAAACTTGCAGAGAGCTATAGAGTACTATGTAGAGACTGTTCTGTGCTATATATTGCACTCCTATAGAGTACTGTGGTGTCCAGAGTAGAAAGAAAATAAGTGGAAGAAAGCTATCAAATAAATCAAAAATACGACACACAGATAGACAGCACAGATAGACAGCACAGATAGACAGCACAGATAGACAGCACAGATAGACAACACAAATAGACATCTGCTACCAGCACCGCGTGCCTCGCCGTACGGAGTACATTGTAAAGAGTGATCAGCACTCGTCCACGCTCGTGCAGCACTCGACGCCCGACAAGACCTCGAGATCAAGTAATAATCCTGTCCTAGGTGCCTGTATGTTGTATTTCTAGTTGGTAGATCTAGGTACAAAGTATTGACACTGACAGAGAGAGAGAGACAAGCTTTAGCTGCGCAAGTCGCTGCCTATTCGGGCCACTCGAAACAGACGCCGTTTTTCTCTGCACGTTTGGTTCCAGCGGGGCGATGCAACTCTGGTGTGTTTGGTTTTTGTCTCTTTTTTTCAGTTTACTCTCTACTCTGCACTCTACATACTATGTGAGGTGAGTGAGAGTCTAGCGTCAGGTTTACATAGAAGTTATATGCCGCCGCATAGACTGTTATGCACGTGGCAGTCTGTCCAAATTATACAATATCAAAGCCATGTTAATAAGAGTAAGTATTTCAACAAGATCTAGGCACAACCAACCAAGACTTGTCACAGTCGGCCATCCCGCGCAGAGCCAACAGGGTAATTACAATCTACTTCAAGCACCACTGTCATCCTAAACTGTGATGCCATTCTGCACTGCATGCTTCCGGGGTAAGGCCGGACAGGTGTGATGAAGTCGGGCGGTGTGCCTGCGGCATATTTGGATTCGCTGGTATTTGCAGTCGAGACTACATACATACTTTGTATACACTGAAGTTTAAGATATGGGCGTTGTAAATAGCGAGTGAGGATGTCTATTGCTTGTCTCGAAAATAGTATATGGAGTAAATATTAAGGAAAGACTACACTTTTATTATAATTTCTGGAGGGAAACTTTATAGATTCAAATGAAAACTAATACAAGATTATCAAGCTCCTAAGGGCATGTGCGTATTTTCAAGAATAAAATGTATTTGTTTTGCCTGGTAAAGCTGGTTAACCTTTAAATTATCCGTACTTGATATATGGTTCTAGATTCACCCACAGTTGCGTAGTGATGATGTAGCTACCCATCACAAACATTTACTGCATCAACTGCAGAAACAGTCGTTGTTCTTGTGTTTCACACCTGTGACTTGAGGTGGATGTTGGCTTTGAACCTACTATGTACATAGTACAGTCAAGATGCATGCGTACAGTGTAAAGCAAGCCATCCTTGCAGCCAGTACCCATGGTTTCGTGTAAGCCGGTTGAGATCCGAGAATCTACTCTATTATGTTGCCTGCTGTCTGGCTGCCAACGAAAGCCCAAACATCAAAAGCACACACGTTGTCATATCCTTGGCTTGAAACGAAGCTGATTCTACTGTGTAGTTGCATGGCTGCTGCCGGTACTGCTGCCACCGGTTACACGTTCTGTTTCCGGGTGTCTGGTGTATACGACGACGCCGCGGAGGATACAACCAGGGCAATACATCAAGATGGCAAGACGAGAAGCAGACACGAGACACTGCGACTGTTCTGCGCTCTATATTCAGATCACCTACTCTGTACATAGCAATACTGATCACCTGCTGATTACCATACCTGCCGGTCGATCACAGACTTGGACGCCTCGCATTGACCTCTACTCAATCTCTCACAGTAAAGAGGTTGCATGAACCGTCATTGCCCAACTACGGTCCACGCATTTCTATAGCAACTCTGATATAACTAGATAGCAGCAGAGTAGCAGGATACCACAGCGCCACTGTACTAAAAGCTACCAAAGTCAAAATAGAGAGCAACGTTTAATGCAACGATCAAAGCACAGGTATCAAATATCGACACATCAACACATCGACACACCAGGCAAGTATACAACCGAGACCGACGCAACTGGCAATACTAAAAAGCAATGCATAGTGTAAAGTATATCCCACCTTTCCCCGTGGTCTCGCCCGTCTTACACAAGACATCTTGCAAGTGCACGGTTGTCGCCACCGCATTTTGCATGTAACACATACGGAGTAATCCTTACGGAGTATCCGTGTATTAGTGTTGTATTGCATTCGTATTGTATGTGTATTGTATGTGTATTGTATGTGTATTGTATGTGTATATTTTGTCTTGTGTCTTGTCTACTTCTGTGATATCGCCTATACCAAGTACACGCTCGGTGAGCATAACAAGACTCAAATGCCGTGGCCTGCGGAAATCACCCATCTGGCCGATTGTTGTCACAGAGTACTGGCCAGACCAGATGGCATTACTCCGACTAGCTGTTTCGTCTCTTGTTTTGTGCAAGGTGCAAGGTGCAAGGTGCAAAAGCGGTTCCGTCGTGCATGTTTTACCCAGAGCCGGAGAATATGAACGGATAATAAGAGCAGAGGACTAAAACGGAAACAACTGCATCGTTCAGAGTATGCCATGTGCATGCCATGTGCATATAGCCAGACTGCCCCATTGAGGGGTATAATTGGGCAAGTTGAGTAAATTGAGTAGATTATGTGAAAAGGCATTGCCAAGCCATGCTTGAGTTGTGCATTGTGTGTCTTTTGACAAGAGTCACATTGGCATCCCTGATTTATGCAGTCTTTTTTCTTTATTTTCGAAATCCAAAATCGAACATGATAAACATCAAACTGCCATTCCTGTCTCTTCTACTTTCGCCGTCTTTCTACTGTTTGCCGATGTGATGATCCTATCAAGTAAACAGCGTCCGAGTGCCGCTGAGAGCACAGCAGCGTTGTATCACCGCCTGCTGCATATGCATATGCAGGGACATGTAGTTGGAAACACCTTTGTGACTATCTACTATCTATTGTGATGGTTTTCGCATAGTGACTGCACAAGTCCGCCTATTAGACGGCACTCTGCTCATATGATCGACTGCTATTGCTGCAGTCGGCACCGCGCTGTTTGAAGCTTGAAGTGGTCACGACGATCGTCGGACCATCACGATATCGCCATGATCCTGTGACGTTGATGCTGATGCTGAGTATTTCAGTAGAGAGTAGATCTGTATCATCTTTGATCGCCTCTGATCCTGATTTTGAGGACATTGTCGTCGACATGCCCGCCGAAAAAGAAAAGAGACAGTTTTAGGCAAAGGCTGATGCAGGCTGTAAATAGTCGTGGCGATGGCTTGCTGGAATAGGAAGGTCTCTGGGGATAAGGCTGCAAGAGGGTTTAATGGCATGGTTCGTGAGGGTGCTCGGACTTTTGCTGCCACTCCTCCCAAGCTTGTTGCGCCGCCTCCAAGTACTGTAACGGCAACACCCATCTCGGACATCGCTCCGTGTTATGTCTGTTTGTATGAAAACTATTTCTATTCTCCCATTGTAGTCTACTCCGCAAAGCCAGCCGCTCGGGGCAAGCTCTAGATTATCACGAGTCTAAATCTTTGAGCTCTAGCTGAACCACTCCAGTACAAAGTAGAAAGTATCGCCAAATGTGGTCCGACCGCTGTGTTGGGATCGAGTCTAAAGCCAAATAGAGAAAGTGGCTAGAGAACCGAATGTTGGTCTCGGTGTTGGCAGTCGGATAGCTCCCCGGCGGTTTGTTTTCGCTATCGTCCAAGTACCTGGACTGGGCGAGCAGCCAAGTGACGAGACCAAGAGTGACGAGTGACAAATGATGGGACGAAAAGTATACGTCGTGCTTAGTGCAGATAGGAGAATTTTATCAATAGTGTGTCTAGTGCCTACTTGTGTACATATCTTGAGACGTCGCGTAGAATTTGCCAGACCCTTGAATTTGTTGGCCTCGTACAGGCGGCGAGGCAGAGTCAGTCGGAGTCAAAGAGTAGACATTTCTGAGAAAATGAGAGAAATCCATCACATGAACTGCGTCGGAAAATTGTGGTGTCCGGCCAATGAGTATATCTATAGTAAAGAAAGAGAAAGAGAAAATAATAAAAGAAAGAGAGAAAAAAATAAAGAAAGAGATGAAAAAAGAAAAATAAAGAAAAAAAGAGAAAAAGGAGCAATTGTAAACTTTGAACGATCTTCAGATTTTCAGCTTGCATGCCAAGATTGCGGTGATCGTGCACAAGGTTAAAGGTTATGTCATGATGAGAGCATGTATGTGCAAAGCTTGTCTGCATAATTGTGCACGTCGACCGAATACTCACCTATTTTCACCTACATAGAACTCTGTATTGTACAAATAAAGTTCATTACTGCTAGCACCCTCTGCTGATCCTGATCACACCAACCCCGGTGTGGCTATGAGCAGCAGTCTCCAAAACATGAGACAAGCTAACCGTCGTGGACGGCTCTGTGCGCAATAGCCGGGCTGGAGCCATTTACCCAGTAATTCTGGGCAGCTGTTGGCTATGGAGCCCTTTTCGCTATGCGGGTAAGAGTGCGGATAGCAGTATTTCACATATCAATACTGGACATTGACCGTTGCACAAGGTAAGGTGAGTTGCTACTTGTTGGGGGCACCAGGATCTTCAGATGACTATATCAGCCATCTTATTATCATATTCTCATATCACAACGCTATAGCTAGGTATAATGTTGCTGGGCTGCTGTTATTGATCTGCTTGTGTCCATATAGACAAGGCCAGCCGGCTATGGGTTGCGGAGTAGTTTGCGACAAGCTTCAAGTATGTATGTACGCAGCTACCATCATAAATCATATAGTAGAGATGCAAGATATGCTCACAGAGGCTGGAAGAAGGAAACAAGGCGGAGACAAGACGCAAACACAACTATCGTGATCGCGATCAATGATCATCTCGGCTACAGCAGAGAATAGGGGGAGAGGGGGGGGATAGAGGGGGCATGGAGAAGGGCAGATCAATAGTGAGTCCAGAGTAACAACGAGTCGGAGTTGAGTTCCTTGTTGGTGTCGATGTTCGGCCAGTCTTTGGTTCTGTCTGTCTGTTGTCCAGTTCGGTTGTGTCTTGCAAGCAAACTTTGCAGCATCCGAGCACCGCCCTTTTAATTTCGGAATATTCTTTTTGTTGAAGCACGACACACAACACAACGCGATAATTGGAGATGGAGATATTGTGACAAAGTCTGTAGATGTGAGAAAGAAGAGACAGAATAAATCCATACAATATACACAAAAGCCACAAGAAACGCTGATGATCTAAATTTACGACGCAGCAGTACGACGTCCGACGTAGCAACTCTTACTATCTTGCGTGCTTACAGCGAACGGATATGTAAAAAAAAAAGCAACCAGCAAGAGAACATGAGGGTTAATGCTATCACAATAAAACATCCAAAGTCAAAGCGAGAGAGGGGTTCCAACTCGTCTTGTTGCATATCAAGAGAGTGCTCTGTATGCACGCACGATTCATCTCGAGGACATGCGCCCCCGCCCTGCACCTCGGGTAGGCAATGCACGCGCAGAGTGAACCCGGGCTCAATATATGCCCAATATGTGCCTCCAATGCGCCAATGCGAGCGCACGGTGTATGCTCGTGATGGCACGCTGTTGATGATCCTGGCGGTGAACCGACTGTGATAGTGATAGCCGTCATGGCAATAGCCGTTACAGTCGGCAGGCTGCCATGCCGGAGTCAAAGAGTGCTGCAGATGCGAGCACGATAAGAATAAACGGCAAAGCGATAAAACGGCAAAGCGACGAAAACACAGCATGGTATCAGTCAACCAATGGTTCCTATAGCGTAGCATCGTGTCGCTGTGCATCGTGTCTTTGTATCATCGCGCCATGGGTCTCCACGGATGTGCCTGGATGTGCCTGGATGTCCACCAGGCACGAGTCAAAGTGTGTGCAGGATCCCCCTAGGCCCATCCGTTTGTCTGTACTTGTCGTTATGATGCGCCGTGATGCATGCTCGGGCCTGCACCTGTAGATCACCATACAATCTAGCTCATCAAGTTATATCATGTCGCATCAATATTTCCCGAGACCAATTATCCAAGCGAGCAAGAGCTGTCATTATTCAGTCGTAGCAAAGCGGAAAAGGTAAGACAACACAACAGAAAACAAAATCAGCGAAAAATAACCAAACCCAACCAAACGCCACATTATCGCCCATCATCAAATCGTAAAGCTGCCGACCAGCGGGAGATTGCGGCTACTGGCCCCGACACGGACCGTGTAGTTGCCGGCCTGCAGCAGCCACTTTTGCGCTGTGACGTCCCAGATACTCAGGTCCCGCCGTGTCAGGCTAAACGACACTGTCGAGCTCGATGACACATTGAGAAACACCTTGTCAAACCCGCGCAGTTGCCGGACTGGAGTGCCCGTGCTATTACCACTGCCCCCTGGCAGAGACATGTAGAGCTGAGCGACTTCGGCTCCGGCCACGCTGCCAGTGTTTGACACATTGGCCGTCACCGTAACCAGCTCGTCCCACAGGTCCGCCTGGCCGCCTTGCCTTACTGCACCCGTTGGGTACTCGCTGAACAGCGTCGAGCTGTTTGACTTTGCCGAGGAGCTGGCTTTGGAAATACTGAGATTGCCATAGCCAAACGTCGTATACGACAATCCGTAGCCAAACTCGTAGCGTGGCTCAATACTGTTGGCGTCAAAGTGCCGGTAGTCGACAAACACGCCCTCGGAAAAGTCGGCCTGGGGAAAGTACTTGTAGATTCCCGTGGGTTCGGCCGGGTCGAGCAAGCCGCCATAGTCGGCCGCTTCCTTGGCCACCGTATATGGCAGTTTTCCCGACGGATTGGACTCGCCGTACAGCAGGGAAACCAGCGCCTGACCCGAGTACTGGCCGGGCAGATGCGCAAACACGAGGGCAGTCACGTTGGGGTGGTCGACCCAGCCGTCGACAATGCGCGTGCCGGCATTGTGGACGACAACGATGGTGTTGTTGCACTTGTTTGCCACATTGTTAACCAGCGTATCAGAAAAGTCATCCTGGATCGCCGGCCGGTCGAACCCTTCCGAGGCCCAGGCATTGACAAACACGAGGCAGGCGTCCGAAGCGCCGTTGACACTGGGGTCAATAGAATGGAAATCCCAAAACAGCTGTGTATCGTCAGACCATGCGCGCTGCTGAACGGCATCAAAGGGTGAGCTGACAAGGGTCTGTGAGGTTGCGCCCGAACCGCCGCCTGAGAACAGCGTGCCGTTGGGTGCAATCCCCAGCGGCGCCTGTGGCCGACGTCCGCCAAAGGCATTCGTAGTATCGGTGGCGTTGGCCGACTCTGTGCCAAACGACCACGCCGTCGTATCGCCGGCTGCAAAGTCATTTTGGTCGGGCGTCTTGGCGGAGTAGCCGAATATCGATAGGAACTGGGGGGTTTTGAGAGGAAGTGCGCTGTCGGTGTTCTTGAGCAGAACGTGCCCTTCGATAGCACCATCGAGCAGTATCTGTTTGGCAGACTTGTTGCGGCCATCCACGATATCGTGTGGCTTTGTGAGATCGCTCGGCATGCCCATACCTGGCTTGGGAAAGCCTGTATCTTGTCCCATCTGATACCAGGCCGCCACAATCCTTGCGGCCATGTCGGTCACGCGGGACTCGGGCACGGACCCGTTGTTGACAGCTTCAACTAGGTTGTCGCCCCAGAAATCGCTGGTCGCCATGGCCATGTCCATCCCCGCAAGAGCCGTGGCCACGCCGGCATGCTGCGCGCCCCAGTCGGACACGACAAAGCCCTGGAAGCCAAGCTCATCTTTCAGCAGCCCATTCAGCGTCTTGCTGTTCGCACACCCGTACGAGTTGTTGACGCGGTTGTACGAGCACATAATGCTGCCTGTGCCCGCATAGACTGCGTCCTGGAAGGGCCACAGATACAACTCGTGCATTGTGCGGTCGTCAATGTTGGACGACACCGACTGCACGCTGCCGCCTTCTTCGGGCTGGCGGTTGGTCTCCTGCTCATTGCCGATAAAGTGCTTGGTGCTCGTGATGACACCGGCCTGCTGCGAGCCCACAACGGTCTCGTACACGAGAGCGCCAGACAGGTACGGGTCGACAGAAATCCCCTCCCAGTACCGACCGCTGCGCACAGTCCGCCCAATCGGGCCGACCACGGGCCCCAGCAGTACGTTGACGCCCTTTTTCTTGAACTCGGCACCCATGCCTTCGGCACGCTGCTGCGCGAGATCCCGGTTCCAGCTGGCGCCCACGTGGATGCCGCTCGGCCACGAACTCACAAAGTCGGTATTGCGCAGGCCATTGCCGGCATCGCTCAGACACATGCCGGTAAAGTTGAGGCGCGCGACGGCCGGCACATTGCCTGAGCACCCGTTGCCGGCAGACACGCCCGTCGTCAGGGACACACGCTCCTCCAGCGTCATGTTCTGCACGAGGGCAGCGGCCTTGTTGAAGCTGCTTGCCCACGTGCCCACGCCCGTCATGTCGGGAGACGGGTAGACGGGCGGCGAGTCGCCGTAAAAGTACGTGTCTGAAGTGATGACTGTCGCATCGCTGTTGTTGCCGGCCGACGAATGTGTATTGTGCCGTGTGCGCAGGGCAGCAAGGCCCGACAGGCCGCCGCCGATGACGAGCACAATGGCGGCGACTGTGAGTATGCCGCCCTTTTTCGTGCGCAAAAACGGCAGCCGCACCTGGAGGCCGGCTAGTCAACTGGGACTTGGCTGTGGCTTGATTTCCGATGCGCTGGCACCGGCATTGTCGGCAATTCCTGTATTTGCTTCATTTCCTAATCTTCCGGAATATGCTGTGTTTCCCGCACCTCCTGACGAGGGGTATGGCTGGTCAAGAAGGCTTCGTGATGCAGCACGTTCGCTGTGTGGTGCATGCATGGCTGTCGAATGTAGTTCTTGTCTCGAGTATCTCAATTGTCTTAAGTGATTGTGGATCGAAGTGGGAAAACAAGCGTCAAAAGTGATGCTTAATTCTGTCTTTGAGGGGTGGAGATGATGCGCGTTTGCACTATATGGAGATGATTTGTAATCTGTAATAATGGAAGCAGTTTACGAGATGTGAATATAAACAAGGAAGGAGCGATGCAGTTATACTTCAATGTTTGAATGAGGCAGGAGCGAAGCTGCAGACATCAGGCACTGTTTTGACGTACCAAGCATCATTTACCAAGACATAATATAATATCTTAGTATTAGTAGTCCTGCTGATAAAAGCACATGTTGATGCCGTGTTGATTCATTTGTTGATACGATGTTGCTGGGTCGATAACGGCTGTAAGCAGGCAAAGAGACCCCTGTCGATAATACTGCCAAGATCTGAATACAGCCTACAGACGCTGGAAATAGTGGGGACACATATGCTAACTGCCCTGGGCATCGTCTGTATCACTCTGTATTGCAGCCATGCCATGATCTTCTCTTTCGCCATACTCAAGACGTTTCTATGAGACTTCGGCCGCTATTTAAGGAAGCGTGAATGTTTTTGTAAATATTTATTTGCGGCCATCAGTATCAATTTTGATCTTTTTATTGAACGAAGTCAGTTCTGCTTCATTTATTCTGAAAATAAAATATCGATATCCAAAATGAAGATAAAAATAAAACCACAACATAATATCTACCCCTTTGGCAATACTTTAACAAATAAACGACAGAGACAACCCGAACATGTCCCATCGCTGATCAGTAGAGATCCTCCGTCGGCTGTACTATGAATACTGTCCGACTCCGTGGCCGGGCCGGGCTCTGGCTGCGCATCATACAGGCTATGATGCTGTTGATGATCATGGAAAAGATGCGAACGCCGCTGGCGATTAGTATATATGGTTTGGAGTGCTGAATGTAGAGGACGTACCAAACAATAAATGAAAACGCAAGGCCAAGCAGCCGCACAGTCGCAGAATTATCCTGAACCGTGTCGCCACCGGCCGCATCGGTCAGGCCGGCGCGGATGAACTCGACGATCGAGACAATGGCAAGAATGACAACAGCTGCTTCCGGGATGAGAACCAGGGACAAGTATTTGCTGCGGTCGTAGAACAGTTTGATGACCCCGAAGTCGGATACAATTGCAAGGAAAGCCTGGCTGTTAGACGTGAGATGATACAAGACAGACGAGACAATGAGACAACATACAGCGGCAATGCCTATGGCTGTCTTTCTATAGACGGACGGCCAGTTGTGAAGAAGCCTGGCCGCAAAATAGATCAGAGGCACGCTGAGAGCGATCGTGATGATGCGAAAGATGACAAAGGCCCAGGTCGGTGCCGGGCTCGGCTTCCTGTGTGCTTTACTGCTGTTTGAGGCTGCAGCTGCATTTGTGACTGTGTCTGTGTCTGCATATCCAAACGGCTGGGGTGAATACGGGACAAACTGAGGCGAGCCCTGCGAGGAATAGTACGGCGAGTAAGGCGAGGCATACTGTGGCGAGAGCTGGTGCACATATTGCGGTGAATATGGCGGCAGCTCTTGTGTCGCACTGCGTCGGGCAAACTGCGGCGACTGTGGTGACTGAGGCAGCGGCGAATGTGAATACATCTTGATAAAGTAAAGATACAGCGAATGGATACAGAGGCCGCTGCACAGAATCAAGAAAGAAAAAAACCCAAGGAGACGAGAAGCATCTAAGCAGAGCCTGCGGGAACATGCTGCACCTTATACTCCTTGACAGCAATCTTCCTCTCTCAGGGTGGCTGACAGTCCGCAACACCCACGGCAAAAGTGCATTTCCACCGCTGCCAATCACGGGAGAAGCACAAGCAACTCCCACTTGTGTGTGTGTGTGTGTGTGTGTGTGCCCTCTCGCGTCTGATGTGCATGCATCGCTGGCTGTTGGGTGTCTGGATTCAGCTCGATACCGCGCCGGAGCCAGCAGTGATCAACACAACGGGTCGCAGCCATTAGTGCGACGTTTCCATATGTACTGTACTGCACAAGAGATTCGAGTATTCGCCGTACATGCCAAACCACGCACATGCATATGTATGTACGTACTTTAGCCACCAGTATCGCTGCCGTCTGCCGATTCTCTGTAAACAGCCGGTTGGAATAGAGAAAGGTAGGGTGGCAGTGGCCCACTACATCGTACCGAGTTCTGTCTGCTCAGCAGAGTCGTTGTACATAGTAAACGAAGGTAGAGTGTTTTCTGTAAAAGGCAGCTCGTCTGGGCACCGCAAATCATTGCCCGGCGTCGCCCATCATTGCCTATTGGCTGCCCACTACTACGCAAACGGGCCGCGCCTGCATGAGAGGAGAATGCGAGGGCAGCACTCGGCGGCTATCTGGCGCGATATTGCGGACTGTCCAGGACTAGGACTCGGCGTGTATGTACAAGATGTGGGCAAGACGAAAAAGACGAGAGAAGACGGAAATGATCTGTCATCGGCCACCCGATGCTGCCTCGTCTGCAGTCGATGCCGCCCTTTTGCCCGCATAATGATAGCCATCATGTGCTGTCCTCGAGATGGCTCTACTCCTGCGGAGCACAGTGCACAGTACAGAGCCTGCATCTTCGGGCGAGTACGACGATATATACAGTGTTGCATTCTACATAGTGCGTGCCGATCTTCCTGTGCAGAGTGCATGCACTGCACCTGGTTGTGCGTTTGCGAATACGGCCGCGGCAAGCGTTTATTCATCGACACAAGTCCATGTATCGTTCTGTATCGTGCATGTTTTTTATGTCTTCCTTTATAAAAGTTAATGATAAGATGTTGCGATGCAGTCTCTACGGACAGCCGCTCTGGACGCCAGCATTTGCTAGACTGGACTCTGAGCACCCATGTTTGGTCAGACAGGCCAATGGGCGTCCTCAACTCTTTCACTATGTATCTTATTTGCGTCTTTATTAGCGCATTTGACATTCTCGACCCCCTGAAGCTGAAGCAACAACGCAACAACACCGCGCATTGAGTAAAACAGCTCGACGCATTTAATGCACGCTTCATCTTAAAACAATGCAGTTGCAGCAACGTCTAAAAAATATCCGTGAAATTTATGAGATTTATTCTACGGGCTCACGGCATATTGAGATATTCTCATGTTTTGCGGTGTGGAAATCCGTAGACTGACTGAACGATGGATTATGTAGGTATAGATGTATGATTAGCGGTCTATCTGGTTCACATATTAGTACTTCTCTATTGCCACTATAGCAGACGCCCATAAACTTCCAGTGAGAGCCAATCAGAGTGTCTGGCGCCAGGTAACTACATGTTACGAACGATCGAGCACGGCTACTTATGCAGACCAAAACCAGACAGAACTCGATAGAATCCGTATCCAATTTGCACGATTTGCATCTTCTCGTCATAGGGACTAATTCTAAAAGTTGCGGTTCAATGCGAGTTCACGTAGACCGGCCCGGCTGACTCGCACATCGTCGTGCCTTCCATTTTGGTCTAAACTTTATCGTCAAGATAGGAAGTCATTGTGTCGCCGTCGGCGAGCAGGGAACGGCCCATTGCACCTGCAATATTAGCTTCAACCTCGACCGGTCAAAACTGCGGGGAACCACCCAATAAATACTATAGAGGAAAGAGCGGACACACATAGTCAATTACATACGTATTTAATGTTTGAGGAAATAATATGTAATAATGTGCGCCATTCATAGCGACAGACTCCTATCTGTCGCTTAACTTGCGTCCAAAACTCGGGCTCGGCGCTGCTAGCCAACACCTGCCAGCCAGCAACACTACCCCACCGGCCTAGCGGTCGCCGCCGCCCCGCTGCAAGTCGGCCCTCACTCTACGGAGCACAGTATTTTGCACTACCGTGATAACAACAGCCTATCGCCCCAATAAGCAATACCTGGGTCTTACCTAATCCCCGTATATGTAAGACGGCAACTCCCCCGACACGACACGACACGACATTTCACGACACTCACGACAACGGCAGCGATCTCATCCACATTTCCTCGCTACATCTCCATTTTTTCACTCTGCTACCCCATCAAGTTCACAATGCAAGCAGCGTGGAGGCAGACGAGCAGCTGCTTGAGACAGCAGGCGAGATGGCCCGCGGCGAGAGGTGCCAGCATGCTTCCGGGCACGGGCATGCGCATGCGGTCCTTCCACCAGGCGGCAGCAGCCTCGCATCTGGGCAAGGTCCTCAAGATTTCCGAAGAGGTCCAGGATGCCCTGGCTACTGACATGCCTGTCGTCGCTCTCGAGTCCACTATCTACACGCACGGCGCCCTGGGTGTGGACCTGCGTCTCGAGGCCATCGTGCGGGAAAATGGTGCCATTCCTGCCGTCATTGGCATTCTCGACGGCGTGCCCAACGTTGGCCTGTCGCCGCCTGAGATTGAGCGCATGGTGCAGGAGGGTGCTGCCAAGGTGTCGCGGCGAGACCTTGCATACCTCGTCGGTCGCGGCCCCGGAGCTACCAACGGCGGCAAGCCCCGGCACGGCGGCACCACCATCTCAGGCACCATGGTCCTTGCCCGCCTGGCTGGCATTCGCGTCTTTGGAACTGGCGGTCTTGGTGGTGTGCACCGCGGCTGGCACGACCACATGGACATCTCGGCTGACTTGAGCGAGCTGGGCCGCACGCGCGTCGCCGTTGTCAGCAGCGGCTGCAAGGGCTTCCTGGACATGGCAGCGACGCTCGAGTACCTCGAGACGCAGGGCGTGTACGTGGCCACGTTTGGCGACGGCCGCGTTAAGGTCGACTTCCCTGCGTTCTGGGCGCGCGAGAGCGGCATCCCGTCGCCTTCGGTCGTCAAGGACGAGGCTGAGGCTGCAGCCATTATCTGGGCACAGGAGCGCCTCAACATTGAGACGGGTCTGCTATTCGCGAACCCTATCCCGGCCATCGCCGAGGTGCCGCGTGCCGAGATGGAGGCTGTGGTCGACCAGGCCGTCAGCGAGGCGGCCGCTGGCGGCTTTACCGGCAACCGGAACACGCCGTTCGTCCTGACACGGATCCGGCAGCTGACCGACGAGCGGAGCGTGGGCGCCAATTTGGCGCTTGTGCAGTCCAACGTGGAGCGTGCCGCCAAGGTGTCTGTTCACCTGAGTGCACTGATGGCAGAAGATAGGTAGGGTACTAGCCGTGTTTTTGTCCCTTTGCTTCTTTCTGATTTCTGATTTCTGATCTCTGATTTCTGCTTTATGCGTCCTGTGTTCGTCATCAAATGTCATACCTATGTGTACTTATATCAAAAGAAAATCCTACTCGTCATTCGTCTAAATTCTGAAACATGTCAGCTCACACATCTATAGCAACCCTAGAAGTCCTTCTTTCACATTGTATCCCACCACCAGTACTGAGGCTTCGCCAGCTGCTGTGTCTGCCCCGGCAAAGGTACTAAGAAAAGCGTAAATTGTATTCCAGAGTGCGCAAAACTAAAACTAACGTGCCTAGAAAGATACAGTGGTAGTGCAGGATAAGTCGGGCCAGGCCGAGATCCTTGTAGCAGGTTCGGTTGCGCTCGACTTGAGCTGCGACTATGCTGGCGAGACGGGCAAGGGTCCTGCGCCCGAGCTGTATACTTCGAACCCAGCGTCTATTGTGCCAACTATCGGCGGTGTCGGCCACAACGTTGCTCTTGCTGCCCATCGCATTAGCCCGTCAACAAAGGTGCGCCTCTGTACCATGGTCGGCCAGGATATCGCCGGTGCTACAGTGCTTGGAGCCATGCAGGCCAACGGCATGGACACGTCAGGAGTGCGCCAGCTCGGGCCCGAATATGGCGCTGCACGGACAGCCCACTACATTGCCGTGAACGGTGCCGACAAGAACCTCATGGTCGCCATGGCTGACATGGCCATTTTCTCCAACGACCACCACTCGTTCCCCGACTACTGGGCTTCTGCAGTGACGGCTGCTTTGCCGCGCTGGCTCGTGGCTGACGGCAACTGGAGCCCGGCTGGCTTGAAAAGCTGGATCAATGCCGGACGTATGCACGGTGCCAAGGTGGCCTTTGAGCCCGTCTCCGTGGCCAAGTCAGCCCGGCTTTTTGCCAAAGATCCCAACAGTGCCAAGCAGCCCGGCGTCTTCCCCAACGCACTTGTCGACCTCGCGACACCCAACCAGTATGAGCTGGCCGCCATGCATAAGGCGGCACTGGACAGCGGCTACATCCTCGATGACAAGCGCTGGTTCCGCGTGATTGATGCACTGGGCCTGACTGCAGGAGCCCGTGAGCGGTTTGTGCGGCTCACATCCGTGGCCTTGACAGACGCCGGCGTGCCTCAGCAGGTCGTGCAGCTGCTGCCCTACATTCCTACGCTGATCACCAAGCTCGGCAGTGCAGGTGCCCTGCTCACTATGCTTTTGAAGCGCGACGATCCGCTGCTGTTTGACGAGGAGGCCCAGCGGTATCTGCTGGTTCGCGCACCTCCACACGGCCCTGAGGAAGACCACAACGATATGGAGGCAGCTGTCGGTGGCATCTACATGCGCCTGTTCCCGCCAGTTGAGAATGTCAAGGATGTGGTTTCCGTCAACGGTGTAGGCGACACGTTTCTGGGGGCCATGATTGGCGGTCTTGCCCAGGGCGGCCGTGCCGAGCAGCTGGTCGATGTTGCCCAGCAGGCAGCCGTGATCACACTACGCAGCCACGAGTCTGTCGGCACCGGCCTGCCGATGCTGGCGAGCCATTTGACGTCGGCGGCCAAGAAATGAACAAGATGACTTTTTGCATACATTGAGCGTTCCGAGCTAATTGAATAAAATAAAAAGCCTACAGTATTTATCGGAGTTTATTATCAGCTAAATCGAATTAGATGGAGGTCTTGGGCGCCAGGGGTGAGTGTCAGCAATCGGAGCCAACTGTGAGATCTGAAACAAACTTTGCATCATATAAGCTTCACAATGCACATCACCTCTCGACGTCAATTAGTCAATGGCTTATTCTTGTATTGTATTTACAAAGCAGGTGTCAAACAGACCTCTATCATTAGGTCTCTGGCTCGTCGGTGTGATCGGATGGGCCGTCGTCCAATCTTCCACGACCCCGGTTACCACTTAAACATTGAGGTAGAGGTTATTCTTCAGATGCCCGACTTCGTCACTAGCAGCCTGCAAAATAATGCATTGATACCGGGAATTTCTGGAAACCGTCTCGACGACACCAACTGTACAACCCCTCACCCTGAAGCAGCATACTAGCCAGGGCAGGGAATGTCTGCTCTTGTTTTATGGTCAATCACAATATGGACGTTTTGCCAACGAGACGAATATATAGATATTGCGATGCGTGCCTCCCGTGAAGTCGTAAATAATGGTGATATACTGTGCGTTCTCTGCTGGACCAGAATTACACCCGGCAATGCGATCCTAACATCAACTTCCCTCGAAATACATGATCGTGGAAGTATAACTCTCGATGAGTCCGACACGAAGTCTAAGAGGCAGCTCCCTGGCGGTGCTCCTGTCTGCGGCCGCTGTGCAGGGTCTCAGTTTTACGACCTTCAACGGCCAGGTCTATACACCCGGCTTTGCTATTGTTGACTCTCCGCAACCCGGCACGCCATTAGGAGGAGGTGAGAAGACTCTGCCTATGCTTTCAATGTTTTCGTTCAACTAATAAAGAAGACTACCTCCAGGTTGCGATTGATGTGACCGCCAACGGCATGCTCCCGCTGCCGCAGGACATTGCCAGCGACAGCCCCAGCTTGATTCAAAATATCACCATTTTCTTGTCCAGCTATGATACGAACCACAACTTCACAATCAGCAACGGTACGGCTTCTGCAGACGCGGCAGCTCTAGGACCAATTCTAGCCCAGGAACAGGGCAGCACAGTCAAGCATATCAATTGGGTATGGCCAGACTGCCTTGTCGGAAGTGGCCAGCCTGCAGCCCTGGACAGTGCCAGAGGCATCTACAATGTATCAATCCGCCAAAGCTTTCGACTAAACGATGTCGACCACTACACAATCTTTGACCTTCCCATCTCTGTTACAAACACTATTAGCAGCTCGACGGCCAAGACAAGCACAGGCACACGTCCGCCATGTGCAGAACTGGAGAACCCCTTACTCTCGCCCGAGCAGATCAATGCCACGGCTGCCAACTCCATCGGTATATTTCTCACCCCGAGCGGCTCTACCGATATTGATGTCAAGGGCACTGGGGACGACACCGCTACAGGTGACGGGCTGGGCCCGTCAAGGTCGCCGGCAAAAGCGAGCGATGGACTCGGCAGTGCCGCCACCGGTGTATTGCCGCCGCTACCGCTGCTGGTGATGGCTTTAGATGGTCTCGCAATAGCTTTCATTATCTAATGGGGCTTTCTTTCTTGTATAATTTGTAATACCATTTCTACCACCTCGATGTCAAAATATTCATCTTTCCATTCACATACGAGGCACCGTGTGATATTGATAGAAACATGCAACCAGGACCCTATCAGCATTAAAAGTATCACTTATGTACGATACATTTGAATCCAACATAATGGCCGGTGGCAGTATTGACACCAGTCACGTACAGAGTACTGATGTGCGGGCCACTCTTACGATCATATATGATATCACAACGTTCTATCATTTTCTGCGGCATACATTCCAGCCGCCGTCCCCGCTGGCTCTCCGAAACTCTGTAACGGCGTCATCCGAGCGCCCGATGTAACTTTGGCCTTTATGAATCGAAAGACGGGTCGATGAACATGTGTGCAATATGACAACGCCCACAGAAAAGACACGCCACTATATATTACAGATCATTAATCAGTACACACCAGTTCCAAGCCGAGCGTCTCTGATTATTTGCTCCGGAGCTGGACTAATGATCTCCAACCCAACCGTCACACCAAGCTCCATGCTCGACAACAGGATTCGTCCCGGGCAGGTCGATAACCAATAATCGACTATACATCTCAGGCAACGGCTTACCTTGTATTATTTTGAGTACATACTATCCGCAGTGGCATTGTCCGGCATCCACGTGCTTAGACGCCCTTGATTATGCATCAATGCTGCTACGACACAGCCGTGAGTCTGTTTGGCTGACATTAAGCACATCTTATTTCCAGAGGCATTAAACGTTGTCGTCAACGTCTTGTTGTCCCGCCAACAAGTGCATGATCGGGGTCCGCGGGCATGAACCAATTTACGCCGGCTACGGGCTGCAGTGCTATCTACTAGGTTTATTGGAAACCAGGATAACGGTAGACTCTCAATAGTTTAGGTATGGCGTTGTTGACGAAACATGCACGACAGCACGAGTAATACGAACATCAGAAGGCGGAGTGCCGACCCTACGGTGTGCAGCTTTATCTGAATAATTGCCGCTTCCGTGCATCCTAACGTCCACATGTGACGGCGGCTCTTTCTCTTTTGGGGTAGAACTGGGGTTTCGTTTTTTTTTTCTCGTCTTGACGTTGAGGGCATGGGCCAGCCTTGCATGTGGGAGGCGGCGCCGGCCAAAGCCGCGGGCAGGAGCAAGAGTCGATATTTTAAGGAGCACTACACAATTCCCTGTTTTGTACTATGTAAATATTTGTTTGATGCTTATTTCCAGTAAGCCTCTGGACCCTTGTTTAGACATTGAAGACAGAACAGCCTCCGACCGGTCGCTTCCAAAAATTCAATCAGTAGCTGCAACTAAGGTGAAATTAAGGAAGTATATCGATATAATTAGCACGGCTGATCTAGGTTCACAGCTGCAACGGTACCACTATGTAAAAAGCCAAAAAAGATATTCCTAAATAGGAAAGGGGTGACAGGACAAGCGGTGGGTGGTGGTGCGAGAGACGGGGGGCGGCGGGAGAACAAATGGTCTGATGTCTCGTCGGGTCGACCCCGCTATGGAAGGCGCGACCGGACGTTGTGGTTGGGCCAGGCCTTTTTTTTTTTTGTCTCGACGTCGAGCAGATGTTTGCGGGCTCGTTTAGACACTGCAACTGTCGATAGGGAGCCAGCAGGTCGATTTTGGCTCCATAATTTTGTAAATCAAATCAGCAGAAACAGAAACACGCAGTAAATTTTGAGGAAAAAAAGAAGAACAGATTAGAAGAAACAGGAGCAGAATCACATTTATCAATCGGCAAACCAGACCAAGTCCATCGCTCCTTCCATTCAAGTTCCATCTAAGTCCCGTTTCGGCCTTTTATTTCTACTAATTCTTAGCCAAGTACCTCACACCAAAATATAGCATATCGGTACATGCCATCTGGAACCAACCTCAAACTACCCGCAGCGTTGCCGCCAATGGCGTGCCTGCATGGTCGCAGCGCGGGCCAGAGCTGTTCAAATCAGACCACATCAGTCGATCCTCGTCAAAATCGAATGAACACCGCGACATGATAGCCCTCCGCCTCGTACGCCATGCCCACATGATGTTTACGCCGGTTTCCCGCCATTTTCACTGGTTTTCTCTCCTCTGTCGCATTTCCCTCTGTAGCTTGTGCTCTGTCTCACTGCTTGTAGCTGTAGAATAGTGCATACGCCAGGATTCCTGTTTGGGCGATTCCACCCATCCCCAGCTTTCCATCTTGATTTGGTCCTTTTTGCCTTTTTGCCCGTTCGCTCCTTCCTATTCTTTTTTTTGTTCCTTCCCTCTGTATCGTACCTTCACTTCACTGTAGCTGTCGGTATTGTGACCCTTCCCCTCCAAGCCCATCGCACCTTCCAAGTTCTCTCTATAATATCTTACGTTTTCCTCCTCTTCTAATGTGGGGTGCCTACTATCTCCAAGAACCAAGAAACTCAATGCTGCCCTGTTCCTTTATTTGGCGACCTTGATCTTCCCTCGTGCCATCCAGCCCTGTGTCTGACGACGCCGCTCTCGCTCTGACATCTCCCGTCGGCCGTTATTTCTTTTGTTTTTCTCCACTCCTCTTGCCTACGTTTCTACTATTCTTATTTGTTCATTCCCCTTCCTTTTCTTTTCGGTCCACGTCTCTTCCCTCTCCCACTGATTTCGGATCCAAGAAGGGAAAGAGCTCTCCATCCTGCCTTCCTCACGCCTTCACCAGCATCCCGATTCAAAAGCAACCCCATCCCGGTCTTGACCCCCAACGTACACCTTTGGCAACCTCGTCAGCCTTGTCCATATACCAGTCGATTCGGTCTATTACAAACCACGCATCGAATAAGAACAGCCAAAATCTGTCCGATTTGCAGTCAGCATTGCGTGGTATATGAGCTCACTGCACGCAGCCAACTTTGCGCCTGACAGCATCCATATCCAGGCATACATGCATCTTTTGTCTTCTCGGCCTTCATCTACCGCTGTTTGCCTGTGTCTCATAGCCCACACATCTCGACAACGCACAGTCCACTTTGTCCCTTGCGCCTCTATCACGGTGCTTTTGCGACAACTGTTGTCTCGGCTATTGATTGTTTAACATCATACACCTCGGCTGACCCCGATCACCTCGAGCTCGACTGTCTCATTACTCAAGGACTCCGATACTTTTTGGGCTTCATTTTTGTTATATTCATTATATCCAATCAACCTTTTGGCTGGTTCTTTTACGAGCTACCTCAACTAGCCCGCAGTCTCACAGCAGTCACAGAGGCTTCAGCAAACAACAGAAATCCTCAGCATCAACCTGGAGTCCAGTCAACCCTCGCCGGCAGCCATGGCACCGGCTGCTACAAACAACGCGGACGACCGCAGCGGCGTTGACGTGGCTATGGACGGTGTAGCCGATACAAGCGTGGCTGCTTCAATGACTGCTGAAAGCTGCGTTGATCCATTGACAATGCTGCGCAGTATGCCAGAGGCGCCTCAGGTCTGCCAGGTCTGTGTCGTTGGAGCTGGTCCCGCCGGCATGATGACGGCCGCCAACCTAGCCCGGTTTGGAATCAAAGTACAAGTGATCGATGACCGCGCAGACCCTACGCCCGTCGGCCGCGCTGATGGCCTACAGCCCAAGACCATTGAGACTTTCCGACAGATGCGGTTGGCAGACCCGTTGCTGCAGCGTGGTGTGCGTGTATACGATATTGCGTTCTGGAGAGGCACACCCGACGAACAGCTGCACCGACTGGGCCGCGAAGTGCACTATCCACCCGTTATCGACGTTCTCGACCCTTATATTCTGCTTGTGCACCAAGGCATGGTAGAGAACCTGTTTTTGGAGGACCTCAAGAAGCGCGGTCTCGATGTACGGAGAAATACTGCTTTTGAGTCATACAGCGCCTGCGACTCTAAGACGGGCAACGGCCCTCTGCAAGTCAACTGCCGCACCAACGTGACGCAAGACCGAAGAACATTGCTCACACAATATCTCGTCGGCTGTAAGTGGATTACCTATTGATTTACAGAAGACGGTTAGGCTGATATACTAACATGGCAGGCGACGGTGCACACTCCAAGGTGCGCAAGAGCATCCCAGAGGCAAAGCCCGTCGGCATGTCCCAGCCAGCGGTATGGGGTGTTCTGGACGGCGAGCTGGATACCGACTTTCCCGACATCTGGTCCAAGACACTTGTGTATCAGCAAGAACTGGGCTCCATCCTTATAATCCCCCGCGAGCGCAACATGACACGCCTTTACATTGAACTCAAGAGCGGTCCCAAAGGCGACCGTCGCGAACTAGGCCAGGAATTTGTGATGCAGCGTGCGCGCGAAATTATGGCGCCCTTCAACATGCGGTGGAAGTACATTGAGTGGTTTGGCCGGTATCAAATCGGACAGCGCGTTGCCAGCCGCTTCAGTGACAACCACCAACGAGCGTTTCTTGCAGGCGATGCGAGCCACACACACTCGCCCAAATCTGCACAGGGCATGAACACTTCTATGCACGATGGCTGGAACCTGGCATGGAAGCTCAACCTGGCCGTGCGTGGTCTTGCCAAGCCTGTTCTTCTTGAGAGCTACAATCAGGAGCGCCGCAAGATTGCTCTTGACCTGGTCAACTTTGACTACGAGCACGCAAATCAAATTGCCGGCGGAGACGCTGTGGCCTTGGCAGAGAACTTCAAGACTAACGTGCGGTTCATCTCCGGCATTGGTGCTGAGTATGGCGAGAACGCAATCAACATGGTCGTGGACAACTCCCAGGCGAGCGGGGCGTCGTCTGGCAGCGCCAGCGCCGGCGCGAGCGCTGGCATGGCTTCCAGCACGGCCGGCGGCAGCGTCATGGGCGAGCCGCAGCCGGCGTGGGCGCTTGGCGACGCGAAACCCGGTTGTTTGCTGCCACCGGCCAAGGTTACTCGGTACTTGGACTCCAACCCGGTGGATATCCAGCTGGACATTCCGATGCTGGGCCAGTTCCGGATTTACCTTTTGATGTGGGACGTGCACCAGTCGCGCGTCTTCCTTGATATGTTCTTTGATGCCATCTCGGCACCGGACTCCTTGGTGAACCGTCTATCGGCCGCGGCCAAAATCTCGTATGGCCTGCAGCCCAGATTCCCCGCGCCGGAAGACATTTACCTGCGGCCAGAGCGCTACACCCCCGTCAGCCACCTGTTTACGTTTGCCCTGATTAGTAAGTTGGCCTTTGTATTCTTGTCTTTTGTGTTTCAAAATTCTAACAGACCAGCCACGATGCCCAAGAGCGAGATCGAGATCTCCGACTTGCCTCCGCTTCTGCAAGACAGCCGCTGGACGTTCTACCTAGACGATGTGCCCGAGCTCGACACGCGTGGCTCACTCTGCACAAACAAGTGGCTAGGCAGTCTTGGGCCTGGCGAGGTGGCCATTGTCAATGTGCGCCCTGATGGGTACGTTGGCTCTGTTGGCCGCTGGGACTCGGGGCTGGACGAGTCCGGCCTCGAAGCAGCACGCTGGCTCGACCAGTACTACGACCGATTTCTGCAGGTGCCCAGCTGAGCTGATAAGCAAAGTGTCATAAAGTATTGGGATCACTTTTCCGATTTGGAAGCACGGCGTTCTGGGGTGCGAATTTATGATGCACGAGTGAAATGTTTTATGCCAATATTGCGTCTTTCTTAAAATACACTTGGTTTTGAATGTCTCTGATCTCTTCCCTCGGGGCATGCCACTATGCTCTTTGTCTCCATCCTTCTAATGATTCTCCTTCGTTTCGTCGTTTCCTTTCTTTTCTTGGTCCGGGTGTGTTTCGTTGCCGGTCTAAATTTGTCTGAAATTGATGTCGGCGCCGAGCTGCCCACGGCAATTCAGATGCATCCCACAATAGCAGGTCGGGCTTTGCTATCTCGATCTGGATCGGCCTCATTGGTGATCCCGCGTCTTGTGCTTACATATTGTCATGCACATCACTCAAGGGCTCGCATTGGTTCCATGGTCTTTTTTTAACAGTTTTTATACTTTCTGGCTGTTGAGCCATTTCCATCATCAGGCATATTGGGAGATATCAGGAAGCATCTGTCTTACATCCAGTGTTGTAGACACCATCTCATCGGACAATGCCACCGCACACCCATCCATGTTATCAATGTTTCAAAGTTTTTTTTGCAGCGAAATCGGACCAAGTTGTCTGTCATACGCCGGCCAGAGTCGCGATACTGTTGCAATCTATAGCTAGAATCATATCCAAATTAATCCATGCCCAGCTGAAATGACGGCATATACCCCATCTACCCGTCATATAATGAAACAAAACGAAACAAACACGAGATGATGACCGAAGACACAGCCTCATCGGCGTTGCGCAAGCCATTGGCCAATGAGCGTGCAGAGAAACAAGGCTGCCTGGTGTTGAAAGCGATTCGAGTTTGATTGACTCCGGGTTGGAGGTTTATATCCGATTTATCAAATGCAACGCTGTATTTATTGAGGAGAACACGGCCAAATTGTGTCGAGTCTTACTTTTGCAAGTGGGATGAATTGGCACGACAGACACGGAAAGCTCACGGAAAGCTCACGGAAAGGGCAGCCACTCAGATCTTGGCAGGAGCAGGACCCTGTCGCTGAAGATCGCAGCATACAGAGCATACAGAGCATACAGAGCATACAGAGGAGTTGAGGTGTGGCAGTCTCAGTGCGCTCTGACAAATCTGGCAAATAAGATGCTCTGTTTAGTTATTTTCGGATTTATTTTATAAAAGTATTTAATTTCAAAATAGAGAACGTGCCATTTTGCCCGTTTGTCGCTAGTGGTCCTGGCCGGCCTAACAAAAAGGGAAAAGGGGTGGCGGCACTACTCTTTGATGGTTAAATTACAGATAAATTAGTTTATTATTTAAATAAAAGTAGTTACAAATTAACTCCTAAAATGGTGTACATAGCACATGAAGCACAAGCGTGATCATCATGATGATATGGGATGGACGCCATCGGAATACTGCAGTTGCCGGTCGCCCTTTCCATCCCAGCCACCATCGGAGCTTAGCACGACGGCCCCGTCTGGCTGGTAGATCTGGTAGAGCATTCTTTCTATCTATACACTGATTATTTTATGATCTTATTATATATTGCATCTCTCCGTGTCTGACAGCCATCAGAAGCAGGATGCCCAACACTCAACAAAATAGTGAAAAGTAAACAAAATCGGCAGGAGCAGGCTGCCAACTACACATCTTACCTTCCTCGTATGGATGGCCCATCTTCTTGATATTTAATCCCTGAATCCCTCACATCCTCTCTCATCATTTCTCCTTTCCCGACATCATCACTCAACTCCAACATAACAAAGTCCGACCACACTCGTCTCCCGACCCAGCAACGCTCACAGCTCTACTTGCTATTGTTCCCTTATTCTCTTTGACGTCCTTTCCTTTCACCACTTTTATATCTCCCCGGCCTCCCTCTTCTCTCTCCCCCTCCGTTGATCTTTTCCCATCCTCCTCCTCCTCCTCTCAGCTCTCGTCATTCTACTGCTCTCTCCCGTCGGCACTTCTACACATCGAACGTCGTAGATCTCACACCTCACCAAAGTACTCACGGCACTTCACCTCACCTCCACCGTCCAACCACATCTCACAGCTTTCTCATCGCCTGGGATCACAAGTCCTACGCCGCAAGGTTAGTCTTTTCTCCTCTTCCCTATCACTTATCTCGGCCGCCGTCCAGGTACAGGAGACGTCTTCCCGCCTCGCGCGCCGCTATCCTCGCACTACAATCTATCTGAACCCTTGCATTGGCCGTTGCGATGGCCTGTCCCCATCACAGTGGGACCTCTTGTCGTCGCCGCCCCTCTTTGCATCTTCACATCTTATACTATGTAATACTCTGTCGCTCTGTGTCTTCTATCGTGCTCAATCGTCCCCTCCGGCCGCCGCCTTGTCTTGCCTTGACCCTCTTCCCCTATTGTCCTTTGCCATTGTCTTTGTTCTCGCCCCCCAGGCCCCAGTGGCCGCTGTCAATGAGCTTTATGGAAGTAAGATACCTTTAGCTACAAGCACCACCGAGAAACTAGCTAAAAATGCAAGCGTGTCTTGTATCTCACAGAGTAGGAGAGGATTGCCCTACGCTAGAAAACAGCGGTGAACGCGCAAAACGGCGTCCCTCATTGAACTCCCCCCCCCCCGAGCTATTGTACTCTGTATTTTCTTCTCAATGCTACTTTACCTCCCGCCGCCACCACCACTAAGAAACCAACGGTGCCTCTTTTGGTGTGGGCAGCGGCCGAAATTAGGAGATCGTCTAATTTGCCAAACTGCCAGCTGCTAACACTTCTCTTCCTCCTTTCCCTTCCCCGTAGAATTTACTTCCTTCTTCTCTTTGCTTTCCGCCCACTTCTTATCTCCTAACTTCTCGAGTCTCGCTTGTCCCTCGACTTCTTCCTCTCCCAATCGATCTCCTTTTCAACCTCAATTCACCATCTCGAGACTCTTTTCTTCCTCAACACCCTTCCCACAACCACCCCTCTCTCAACTTCAACAATGTCTACCCGCCCTGAGAACATTGGCATCAAGGCCATTGAGATCTACTTCCCCAGCCAGGTACGTGCCCAATGCTTTGCCCCTCTGCCCCTCATGTGCGCAGCTGCCCTTGGCCAAGTCTGTAGCACTTTTGTGCTGTGTTTTGTCTTCAAAGTTATGTCTCGAGCTGCGGCGTTGTGTCTTGTGCCTTTGCGATCCTGGCGCATCCTCGTGTATTTCCAAATGGCCTCGCCCCTATTTCGGCAAGCAGCTTGAGGCTGGTGCCTCCTGTCGCAACTCTTGCCTGCATTTACTATCCTATCAGACTTGAACAAGCATCTAACACCATCAGTATGTCGAGCAGGCTGAGCTGGAAAAGTTTGACGGTGTCAGCACCGGCAAGTACACCATTGGTCTCGGCCAGACCAACATGAGCTTCTGCGATGACCGTGAGGACATCTACTCCTTTGCTCTGACCGCCACCAAGAACCTGCTCGAGAAGTACAAGATCGACGTCAACTCCATTGGTCGCCTCGAGGTCGGCACCGAGACCATGCTCGACAAGTCCAAGTCCGTCAAGTCGGTCCTCATGCAGCTGTTTTGCGACAACACCAACATTGAGGGTGTCGACACTATCAACGCTTGCTACGGCGGCACCAACGCTGTTCTGAACGCCGTCAACTGGGTCGAGTCCAGCGGCTGGGACGGCCGCGACGCCATTGTCGTTGCCGGTGACATTGCCCTGTACGCCAAGGGCAACGCCCGCCCCTCGGGTGGTGCCGGTGCTGTCGCTATGCTGATCGGCCCTGATGCTCCCATTGTCATGGAGCCCGGTCTGCGCGGCAGCTTCATGCAGCACGCCTACGACTTCTACAAGCCCGACCTGACCAGCGAGTACCCCTACGTTGATGGCCACTACTCCATCACCTGCTACACCCGTGCCCTGGACGCCGCATACAAGGCCTACAACGCGCGCGAGGCCCTCCTCCTGGCCCGCGCTAATGGCAGCAACGGCGCTACCGAGACTGCCGCCTCCCCCAATGTGCCCCTGGACCGCTTCGACTACATCGCCTTCCACGCCCCCACCTGCAAGCTGGTTGCCAAGTCCTACGCCCGCCTGCTGTACAACGACTACGTTGCCAACCCCAGCAACGAGCTGTTTGCTGGTGTCCCCGCCGAGGTCCGCGACATCGACTACGAGAAGTCGCTGACTGACAAGGTTGTGGAGAAGACGTTTATGGGCCTGACCAAGAAGACATTCCAGGAGCGTGTCAACGCCGGTATCCAGGTCGCCACCAACGTCGGCAACATGTACTGCGGCAGTGTCTGGGGTGGCCTTGCCAGCATTCTGAGCTTCAACGATTCCAAGGAGCTCGAGGGCAAGCGCATCGGTCTTTTCAGCTACGGCTCCGGTCTGGCTGCCACCTTTGCCTCTTTCCGCGTCCGCGGCAGCACCGAGACCATCGCCAAGACTCTCGACATCCCTGCCCGTCTGAAGGAGCGCCGCGCTGTTCCCCCTGCCACCTTTGATGCCGTAAGTTGCTCAACTAAAACACTGCATCCTAAAATCGGAAATGAACCAGGCTAACCAATGACAGCTCTGCGACCTGCGCAAGAAGGCCCACCTGCAGAAGGGCTACAAGCCCGAGGGTGAAGTTGCCAACATCAAGGTCGGCACCTACTACCTCGAGGAGATTGACGAGATGTTCCAGCGCAAGTACTCTGTCAAGGCATAAGCAAAGGTCCCGGTTTCTACCCTCCTTTTCTCGCATATGTTGTTGAGTTTTTGCGAGCCCTTGAAACACTTGGGCGTCTCTTTTTATTGCGGATTTGCGGATTTGCGGACTTCACAGCCCCCGGAGCATTAACATACACTGGACGCGGCGTTGTTTGATGTTTTTATTGTTTTTTTTGCTGTCTATTTAAGAGACAGCACCGGCGGCGGGCGTGTGTCAGGCGTCGTCTGTCTCTGACAGGTGGACCAGCCGTGGCCAGCCGTGAGGGGATAGGCATTCGTTTTGGCGTCTTATCGTCATCGTCATGTCAGGGGCAATAGAAGCTCTTTAATAAAGAAGGCCGTCGATGCCTGATTGTACATACAAACCTATCTATGTCGTCTTTATGTCGTCTTAATACCGCACTGCAAAGTGCAAAATATATCTAGTTTTAAATGTTGGGGTCCGAAGTTTTAGGGGTTAGTATTAATGTGAGACTTTGGCTTTGTTCTTTTCGGTAATCGTTTGGATGATCATTTTGGTACATATTGTGCCAGTTCGTGGTTTTTACCATGTTTGTCCAATACTGTATGTACATATGTATGTATATACAGTGCCTATGTATGTACTGTATTACTTACTGTATTTGACTTGGTGGGGTTCCACTACAGAAGTCGGCCCGCGCCAGTGGACTGGACGGACAAACAGCACTATGTACAGCGTACACAACACCACACCCTGAGTGACAGCTCACCTGCTGTCGCCTCCAAAGGACGCGACGATAGCTAAGTGGACAGGTTGACCGTTTGATACCACCACTGACGTTGCTGGTGGCCGCATCTCGCATCTGTGTTGCAGGGGTTCTCCCATTTCGGAAACTCCAACGTCGTCCCGATCTGCTGGTCGCATTCACATTACTCTCTGCTCTCCAATATCAACAAGTGCAAAAAGCAGCCACCACAAAGACAGCACACACAGCACACACAACACACACAACACATACCACTCTATCATGACCGGCAGACACACGCGATAAACGACATCTCTGAACACATCTACACGGCCATGGCCTTGCGGGCGCGCGACGTCTTGCTGGCTGGTGTGGCCGGCTTTGTGGCCTGGGGCTATGCAACCCACTGGTTCCCGGCAATCCGCTTTGCAGGCCATGGCATCATTGCCGGCGCTTTGCTTGGCGGTGCCGGCTTGCTCGCGCTGGTGTTGTGCGTACACTTACCGATCTACGCCGACTCCGAGCCGATCGGCCAGCCCACCAGAATGACCACACACAAATCCGCCACGTCCGGCACAAAAGCACCGGCGTCAGTCCTATCACGACCCCCAGCCAACCCCCCTCAACGGATACGGCCGCCAGTCGCCTTCGTCTCGCCCGAGAACTGGTCCCGCGAACGTGCAGCTCTACGAACACGCCTCGAATACCATCCCGAACCCCTCTACCCTCCGATGCCGCGCGTGTCAGCCGCAATCGACACCCTGCTTGCAAACATTCTAAGACAAAATGTGCGCTCCTGGTATACACATATCAGCACCGACCCGACTATCAATGGGCTTTTCCCCAATCAGGTCGAGGCAACCGTGCGTGGTGCTCTTGGCCAGCTGCGGGACCGCATGCTCGCTATTGACGACGTCGTCGAGGTGCTAACGGGCCGTCTCGTGCCTATACTCACTGCACACTTCCACGACTTCAACGAGGCCGAGCGCGCTGTTCGCGGCCGCAAGCTGAACCGATCTGTCACCGAGTCGGACGAGCTTGATCTTGCCATTGCTGCCAAGTACAGAGAGCTGAAGGAGGCAAGGGCAGTAGCAGCATCGGCCTCTGGAACCACGACACCGCTGCCCAAGGGACTGCATCCGGCGGCACAGCTATCCTACTCCGCTGCAAACACACGCATCGTGCAGCAGGACTACCTGCGCCGGCTTGTTGGCGATCGACTGCTGCCAGAGCTGCTGCCCGCGCCCTTTCTAGCGAGCCGTCCAGTAGCGGCCCTCGTGCGCGAAATTGTCGCATGCGCGGTGCTCTACCCGCTAATGCAGACACTGTCTGAGCCAGACACCTGGAACCAGCTTATGGAGAACTACGGTCGCACCATGCTGCAGGACCGATCGACTGTGCGGCGCCTCCGTGCTGCTCTGGACCAGCATGCCTCGTCGACGGCGGTCCTAGGCGGTGGTGGCGGCCACGGCCGAGATTCGTCAATGTCGTCCGTCATTGGACAGGATGGCAGCCGCGATGCTGCAGCACCTGCAGCCTTTCCGCGCTTGGCGCCCGGCGATAGTGAGCGCCGGTTCGAGCGTTTTGTGCGCACAATCCGCAAGACGAACAACCTGTCCGATGCACGGCGATTCCGCAGCGAGGTGGCAAGCCAGCTCAAGCGTGACTCGCAGCAACAGATCCAGGAACTGAACAGCGGAAACAGCAACAGCAACCCTGAGCTCGTGGTCTACCTACGGAGACTGGAGATGAGCAAGCGGCTCTTGGACCAAAAGGTACAATATCTGGCATCGGTTGGCGGCGTCCGCGGTGCCAGCAGTGTGGGCACCGGTGGCCCCAACGGGTCCAACACTGGTGGTGCTGACGGGTCTTCCGGTCCCGGCACACCTGGTGGTGCTATTGGGGCAAATGGTGTCCCCGCTGGTAGTTCTGGGGGTGCTGGCAGTAACCCATTAGCAGGTGCAGCTATCCCGACTGTTTCTCGGCTTGAGACCGCGAGCCTTGCTGAGCTGCTGCGGGATGCGTCTGCTCTGTCGTATTTCATGGAGTATATGGACCGGCAACGCATGATGCCCTTGGTGCAATTTTGGCTCGTTGTCGACGGATTTCGAAACCCGCTGGAGGAGGAAGACGAGGAAGAAGATGACGGCGACAGTGAGAAAAAGGACACTACTGTCTCGGCGACGCCCTCTGTATTTCCACCCTGGACAGAATCAGACCGCCTTGATCTTGCCCAGATTGACCAGGCCTACTTGGCACGACCAGAGCTGCACATCTCGTCGTCTTCGCGCAAGGCCGTGCGTGTTTTTCTGGAGTCGGGAAAGAAGGCCACGCCCGAACAGTATTACCTGGCGCGCCGTGCTATTCTGCGGTGTCAGACAGCCGTACTCAACGAGATGAAGGCCAAGCATCTCTCTGGGTTCAAAAAGTCGGACCTCTTCTACAAGTGTCTGGCTGCAGAGGAGTCGGCACAGCAGCGCAAGCAGGCACGCAACAACTCCATCACCGCGATTGAGCGC
Organism: Ophiostoma australiae; assembly: GCA_022392945.1. Taxonomy (NCBI): domain Eukaryota; kingdom Fungi; phylum Ascomycota; class Sordariomycetes; order Ophiostomatales; family Ophiostomataceae; genus Ophiostoma; species Ophiostoma australiae. The sequence continues at coordinate 2,721,921 of JAKRGJ010000004.1, read as the reverse complement.
ACCATTGAGCGGGCGCCGTCTCCCCTGAACCGAGTCTCTTCCCCGGCCAATGTTGGAGGAATTTCAGGCAAGGCACTGCCGCCCAACCCTGCTCGCAGACTTCCGCGCCTCCATTCGACGGATATGCGGTCGCCGACCAGCCACGACGATCCCCTGTTTCCGTCTGCTCCGGCGGGACGGCGGTCTTTGGACGGTGGCCCAGGCCAAACATCCAACTCGCCCTCTCCTCTATTTGGCGATGACGACGACTTTTTTGCGCATCCTCGTGGTGGTGGAGGGAACAACATGTCCAACAGCACCGGCCATCTCCCTTCTGCATTGGCCACATCGGCTGCAGGGCAAGGGCACGGCCATGATCCCATGGCTGACTCTGTCCATAGCCTTGGCAACGGCGGCGGCGAAGCAGGGCACGGCCAAAATGTCCCCGACAACAAGGTTGTACAGGCTGTCGAGGATGCCCTGACCACGATTATGGAGGACAAGCGGCCGACGACCGCGGCGGATCTGAGAGAATCGCTGTTTGGCAGTGAAGACGGCGCTCCTATCAACCCAGACCGTGCAGACCGCGGCAGCATTTTCTCGGGTATCGATGGCGACAGCAATAGTGTTGGCAACAACAACTCTGCTCATGCGGGTCAGCGTATCAATAGCGTTACCAATCTCAGCTCCTTGGGTAGTGCAACTGACGCTCGCCGTGGGAGTGCAGCCAGCACCTTGGGACAGCAACAATCAGGACAGCACGGCCAGCATCTCAACCCCCATGCACATGCCATGCTGCTTCACGGTGACAACAGCGGCAAGCCCAGCCTTGCATCTCTTGGTCTCGTCAGTGCTGCCTCGCGGATTGGTGTTTTTGAGGACGACGATCTTTTTGGAGACGACCAGGCCAAGTACCTGTCGGATGATGAGGGCGATATCGGCTCGCCCGATCTAGCCGGGAGTGGTCTACTGGAGCCGCCTGCCAAAGCCACGGCGGCCAACAGCAACAATGCGTCGGTGTCAGAATCTCAACATGCCGCTAGCGACGACGATGTTCATGAAGCCGCACCGGGCGACCTCGGCCTTGTAGAAGCGATTGCAGGACTCGCCGACGACATTGACCGTCTGACTGCGCAAGATGCAGTAGTGGACTCGCTGCTCAAAAAGGCCGAGCTGACCAACAACACGGCCGAGCTGCGCATTCTGCGCAAGTCCAAGGCCAGTCTGCAGCGCGAAATTCGGCGCAAGGAGCTCCAGCGGCAGCAGTACGTGCTGCAGGAGACGGACAGCAGCTTGTACGGGCGTGCCACAGTGCGCCTCACGGACGTGCACTCGGGCAAAGAAGAGGACACAGGCAAAGAGTATGCCGTGTACGTGATCGAGGTGCAGCGACTGACGGACAGCGGAGGCGCCGCTCAGAGCAACACGCAGGCCGGCAGCCGAGCAAAAAACACAGTTGCCTGGACAATAGCTCGACGCTACTCGGCGTTTTGGGCCCTGCACCAGCGTCTACGCGGTCGCTACCCCTCTGTGCGGGCGCTCGACTTCCCTCGTCGGCGCGTCGTGCTCAACAAGCTGCAGGGTGACTTCTTGGCCAAGCGGCGTGTGGCCCTCGAGCGATACCTTCGGGCACTGCTGCTCCTGCCAGATGTCTGCCGCAGCCGCGAGCTCCGCGCGTTCCTGTCGCAGCGGTCCATTGAGCGGGCGGGACGGGCCAACAACGGTGTAAACGCGGGCGTGGCTGGCACGGCGGGTGTGGCTGCTGGCGTTGGCGGATTCGACGATGACCGGCGTGATGTCATCTCGCGGCTGTATGATTCGGTGGCTGATGGTATGGAGGATATTCTGGGAAGCATCCCGGTTTTAGATCAGCTTTCAGCTGCGGGCCAGAACCTGATTGCTGCGGCAGCATCTCAGCTCGGGGCCAGCAGCGGTGCTGCCGGTACTGGTGCCGGTAATAGTAACGGTAACGTCGCCGGCAATGCAGCGGTCGAAAGCGCCCTCGAGGCGGCCGAGATGGCTGCTGCTGCCGCTGCCGCGGGCGAAGAGAGTGTGGCACCGTTTGTGAAGCCCATCTGCGATATTTTCCTGGAAGTGTTTGAGCTCAACCGAGGCAACAACTGGCTTCGCGGCCGGGCTGTTGTTGTCGTCCTGCAGCAGCTTTTGGGTGGCACTATCGAGCGCAAGCTGCGCGAGAACGTGCGCAATCTACTGCAGGAAGAAGACGCGCTTCTCAAGTATCTTGGACTCGTGCAGGAGTCGCTGTTCCCTGCGAGTGGCGTCCGCAACCCGCCACGCACGGCCGTGCAAAAGGCCCGCACGCGCAACGAGGCCGGTCTTATGCTGGCAACGCTGGTGCCGGATCTTGCGGGCAGTGTCGTGGGCCGCGTGAATGCGCAGGCCGCCAGCCGCCGCATCTTTGCCACCTTTAACAACAGCCGACTAAAGTGAGTTTTGTTTCCTTTTGCTATTGTGTTCGTCACTAACATGTCAACAGTGCCCACCTGATGTTTACGATTCTGGACGAGGCGATCGACGTGCTGTTTGGCGAGGCAGGACGGGCAGCATAGTCGGGCCCGGTGCTGATACCATGCCAATTCTTCATTTTAATTATGTTTCTTTCTGGGTTTGCTAATGTTTCTTTTCAATGTCTCCTTCTCTCGCGACTCTCCCTATACGCTATATCCCATCATCCCCCGTTGCAATGTTCAGCCTGTCTATACCATTTTAGTACCATGGATTCGATTCAGCTTGTTTATAACTTCCTAGAGGTGCTTGGATTTTATAGTGACTTTTTATAATTATTTAAACTTTATTTCTGGTGATTTTTGGTGATTATATTTTTTCTATAAATGTACTCTTATCAGTACAAAAGACGAACTGAATCACTCAGTTCTATTTGATATATCTATAGCATCTAGTCCCCTTATAAAGCCGGACAAGTAATCTGTTGACTGTTGACACGACTTGTTCTCTTCATCGTCGTGTTTTAAATCAAACATCACGAGATGAGAATCTACTTCCAGCTCACAGACCGTTACAATTGCTTTCTTTTTGCATTACACCTCCCAACCTCGTTTCTCATCCCCTTCTCCACAGCCAATCACGCATGTCACACACATATGCATCATGGGCGAAGAAACCCGGCATAATATGTCTCTCTCTCTCTCTCTCTCTGTGCGCGAAGTATTGCATAATTACATAATCAACACTTTTCTGTTGCCATTATCACACTCGGGCGGCAAGTGCATGCCCCACTTTTACCGTTGCCCAACCACCCCTCTCCTCTTCCACCTCGCTGTGATACATAGTATTTTACAACATTTTCTGTTCTTATTACATTTTCGTAGATTTAATCTTTTATTTCTAGTACATCTCTTTCATGATGTATCTTAGCTTGGCCTTGCACTCCCGCAGTTGTATGCATATCCGTACACGTATGTATCCTATGGCCTAATGCACTGCAAATCTGTACATAATACCTGTCCAGCCCATGATCCATCGCGTGAGCCTCCTCGCTAGATCACACTCTCTGTGCCCTGCAGGCTGCCCGTCCTATGCAGTGATAATGCAGCATGCACTGCTCCTCCACCTCACGCGTCGACATCATGCATGCAGAGAGCCAATGCACTACTGTTTTGAACTCCTGTTATGTGAGGTTGATAGTGATTAATCATCCGAGACAAGACATAACAGAAAAGGAAAGAGCTAAAGAGCTAAAGAGCTAAAGAGCCAAAGAGCCAAAGAGCCAACAAGCGAAAGAGCAAAAGAATCAGAAAAGGAAACACTTATGTGACCACCTCGTAGAGAAGGAAAGAGCGAACAGGAAGACAGCCGTCTTCCGGGCTGGGCACACTGGCGCCTGACCAGGCCACCCACCCCTGCTGCTGTGCTCTCCGTTCCCCGTCGGCTTCCCAATCACCTTGCTCTTTGGGTTCGCATCCTGGTTCGCTCTTGCGTACTTGCACTTTGTGCTGTTTGGGTTCCCCCTCACCCAACTCAGTACATAGTACATAGTATTTTGCGTCCTTCCTTCTTCTTTTGTCGTTCTCTTGCATGTCCTGCCTGCATCGCTCTTTTCCTTCTTCTATCTTCCCCTTCGCACCTTCCCTTCCCATCTTCGTCCCGTCATGACTGTCCTAGGTTGATCGCCATATCCCACGAAATACCGCATCCCAGCACCCACCCGCTCTTTGCTCGTTTTGGCTCCTACAAATCCCCTCACGCGCGCGCATAGTCTTCCCACCCTGCCACGACTCTTTCGGCCACACTCTCTCTACATAGTAATTACTGTACCTCTTCTCCACTGAGTAATAGTCTCTCTACCTCTCATCTCGCGACCCAATCCCACTATTCAGTGCCCACTTTCCGCTCTCCGCACACCCCCTGGTCCGCTGGTACATAAGATATACATAGCTGTGTCTTAGCTTCCCCCAGAGGAGCTTCTTCCCTGCTCGATTCCTGCCGCAAAAGCGTGCTCCAGTCACTTTCACCGCCGCCCGTTGCATGTTTTGTTTCCTTTGCCGTGTCTCTTGTCGTTTCTCTGGCTCCTCCATCTCATTTCCTCTTGCTCTGCGTGCTCCCATCTCTCACTTTTTCCTCTTGTCTCTTTGCCCTTCCATCTCGATCGCCCTCTACACAGCACAGCCTTTACGATCACGCGTCCAGCCAGCTCGTCTCCTTTCTCTACTTTCTCCTTTTCTTCCTCTTTCCTCTCGTTCCGTCAATTGTTTACTGTCGAGTCGTCTCGTCTCATCCCGACATACTTTTTCTTCTCTCGTCCGGCTCTTCAGTTTCCGTTTCATCTCCTCTAGCCTCTACATTCCAACATCATCGCCGACTTTCCATTTTCGAGCCCACCCCCGCGCTTGTCGATACGACATTCTCGATACTTGAACCGAATACCGAATCTGGACCTCTCCATCCTCACTGTTTGCTTATCGCACATCTGAACCCCCCCCTCCCGCGCGACACTTGTTGGACTTTGCGAACAGACTTCTCCCCCAGATTCTTGATTCTCAGTCTCGAAAGGACTTCCATCTTCGGCTTGCCTCGTGGCGTCACTACCCGACAATGTCGACCCCAACCGCAGCTCCGGTTGCCCCGTCCTCGGGGAACGAAGTCTCCAACACACGGCTCTATCTGGGCAACCTGCCAAAAGATGGTATGTCTTTGTCTTTTGTGTCTGAGCTTGTCTGGCCCGGATGTCAACTGTCAACTTGGACCTGACTTGGACCATTTGGACCCGAACCTCCGCGGACCCGGACCCGGACTCTTTGGGACTTTTCTCCATACATTGTCTTTGTTCGCCAACCTAGTCTCGGCTGCTCCCTAGACTTTGTTTCTAGACCTCGCTAACCGGCTCGACTAGTCACCAAAGCCGACATCGAGCAGTTCTTCAACTCACATGGCACCGGCGAAATCTTCGAGATCAAGCTCATGAATGGCTTTGGCTTCATCGAGTACAAGGATGCCATGGATGCGCGTGATATCGTTCCTGGTATGCCACCATGTCGCCCACATGTTTCACCTTTAAAGCTTTCTTCAGTATATCAACTAACATCTATCTAGCTTTTCGTATGTCTCCCAATGCCGTTATCAAGACCCTCCGACATATCCTCGCAGATGCCGCGACATTGTCCGGACATATACTAACGAATCGTTTTCCCCGCTAGACGGAAGAATGTTCAAAGACATGCGCCTCACAGTCCAGTTTGCACGAGGCGGTAATCGCAACACTCGTGAGCCCGGAAACGGTGGTGGCGGCGGCGGCGGCGGCGGCGGCGACCGCAGTGAGCGCGGTGGTGGTGGTGGTGGCAACGGTACCTATGGCCATTCCGAGCGCCCGCCACCGCGTCCTCGTCGCACCGCCCACCGGATGACGGTAACCGGCCTTCAAAGCGACACATCATGGCAGGTCAGTTGCCCCTTGCATTCTCTGTCCCTTTTTAGCTGGACTTCCTTCGTGTCCAGCATATCATCGCCGTGCATTCTTGGTCAAGCTTCAACAACCCGATGGTGATGCCTTGAGTCAATGGGTACTGGACCTCTTCCTCGGCTATGGTGGCCAACGTCTCCAACGTCTCCAACGTCTTCAACGTGAATTTAAATTCGATACCGCTATGTCGCTGCATAATGCAATCCCTCCTCCTGGCGTCGCTCCACTGTCCCATAATCAATCTTGCCACCTTACTTCGATATCTCTCTCTCCACCTCTTCTCTTCTTTACCCTGGCAAACTTTGGAGGCGGATTGGCATGCTGGTTGACAGATCCTGTCAGCGGGAAGCTGCGCAAGCTTTTCTACACAAAATGGCTTGCTTTCGAACTCTCGGCCCATTTGCATGATCCCAAACCAAACCCGTTCCTGCACGCTTGTTTGCGTAATGAAGCTGTTCTGGCCGGATCTCGAAAACACCTGGAGGAAACCCTGAAACATACAACTATTACCATCACCATCGCGGCCACCATTGAGCACAGACACACACGCATGAGCTGGCACTTTCCCCTACACCCTACTACCAAGGAGCCACCAACTTACATGGAATCTGGATTACAGGACTTGAAAGACTTTGCTCGCAAGGCGGGCGTGGATGTGGTTTATTCCGAGACCAGCCGGTCTGGTGAAGGGTAAGTTAAGCTCATCATAATCTTGTTCTAGCCCAGTTTGCACACTGACACAACAGCTCCGTCGAGTTCGAGTCGGCTCAGGATCTGGCAACCGCCATTGAGAAGCTCAACAACAAGGAGTTCCGGGACAAAGTCGTGACCTGCGCGGCAAACGTAAGTTGATACTCGCTACATTTTCCCGCATTTGCACGCCATCGATACTGACAAACAAGTCACATACGGACTTCCACCACCGCCGTTCTCGTTCCCCAGTCGGCCGCAGGCCCTACCCCCCACACCGTGAGGAATACGATCGCCGCGGCCCTCCCCCCATGCAACGGGGTTACAGCCCGCGCCGGGATGGCCCTGGATACCGTGATAACTACCGTGACCGCAGCCCTCGCCGTGATTACTACGAGGTGCGGCCGTACCCCCCATCGCCTCGCCGGGGTCCCATGGATGACTACCCGCCACCGCAGCGGCCGCGCTACGACGACCCTTACCGTCGTGATTACCCGCCCCCGAATGTCCCGTACGACAACCGTGGGCCATACGACCGGCCGCCAATGGCACGGGAGTTCCCGATGCGGGAGCCTGCGTATCCCCGAGAGAACGGCTATCCTCGTGAATATGAGCGACGCTACTGGTAAACAACAACTGTTTCCTTTTTATTATCTTAATTGTCACTTCCTCGGGCAAGGCGCCGATGCTCGGGCATTTGGCGTGCTCCTGCCTCTTTCCTCTCCACACACACCTTGTCCTTCATTTAATGGACCAACCTTTTGACCAACTGGTATAGAAATGCCCTACGGTCTCTGGCCTCGACTATCGAAGGGCACCAATTGCAGTAGCGCACCATGAACTGCATCTTGCACAAGTACCCAAGCTTGATGAAGGGGCCTGTCTGCCTATTCATTGCTGAAATATACCATACGGGTGCACAGCGACGTTATCGTGCCTACTCGTAAGCACCTATCTTTTCTTTACGGAACTCTTTTGAACATGCAAGCACTTTGGATTTCTCTTTTATTTACTTTTTTTTTGAATTTCTATCTCGGTATATTTTTGTTCTTTTTGGATTCTTGGGGGTTTTTATGACTATCTGGCGGGGATTCAGGTATCCAGGTATCCGAGGAATAGTTTCTTGGGGCATCGGCACTGCACCGAGATAGAAAAAAGGGGTCATCTATCGAGCCGGAAATCGGTCACGAATACAGATGCAGCACCTGTTACGAAAATACAATCACAGCAAACCCAGCAAGTTCTCGAAGCTTGCGGGAATCTATATTACTTACGACAGATACGAATTGTTTTGACTTTTCATCTTCGTATTCATTTTCGCGCTTTATTTACACACTTATGGACTGAACGACTTTGACGCCAATGCTATCTTTTATAATTTGACTTTCAGGAAAAGAGCTTTCATATATTGTCATGCATATTTTGTATAATCTCGTTGGCTAGCAGGGTTTTTCTGAGGCGGTTGTTCAAACAGGCTGGTACTTGTAGTTGAACTTCTTCTTGGCCTCCTCGACAAACCCCAGCTTCGCCTGGTACTTTTCGATAAAATCGGCGTCGGGGTTGACATACATGGCGGCCTTGGGTACCTCAAGACCGCGGGCAGTAGCCGGGCGTGACCTGCACAGATCGAGCCACGTGAAAACGTGGGGGAACAGCGAAGTGTCAACGCCGGAGAAGCGCAGTGCCTGGGCCCAGCCAATGAGAGAAATGTCGGCAATGCTAAACCTGCCGCGGCCGGCGCCAGCGACATAGTCGCGATCGGCCAGATGGGTGTTCAGCACGCCGTACAGGCGCTCCGTCTCGCCGACGTACCGTTGAGCGGCATAGTAGTCCTGCTTGTCGGTAGCAAAGTGGATAAAATGGTTGGCCTGTCCCTGCATGGGGCCGACGCCGCCGTGCTGCCAGGCGATCCAGGACTCGGAAATTGCGACCTGGTCGGGCTCGGTGACCGGATTGAAGCCGAACTTGTACTCGGTATCGAAGCTGCGCACGAGGTAGTTGAGAATTGCGGAGCCCTCGAAGATGGCGAGGCCGTTGCGGTCATGGTCGACAATGACGGGGATGCGGCCGTTGGGGTTCAGCGCGGTGAACCAAGGCTCTTTCTGAATGCCTTGGGAGATATCAATGGCCTGCCACGAGTACTGTGTGCCGTAGGCGTCCTTGAGCTCCTCGAGGAGGATGGAGGCCTTGTAGCCGTTGGGGGTGTTGAGGGTCAACAGCTCGATGCCGGAAGTGGCCTTGAGGCCGGAAGGACGCTCGACGGCGGTCGGATGTTCATCAGCCATTGCGAGAGGGGTTGATGAGAAGGCGCGCGAGTGTGGCTGAGGATGTTGAAAAGACTGAAGATACTGTGACGAAGAGACGGATGATGTCAAAGAGGTAGTGCGAGGGGAAAAGTTGGCAGGTGTGGATGTCTGAAGATGCTGAGAAGATGGAGAAGGGCACGTAGAAAAAAAAGAGGAGGAAGAGGAGGAGTCCGAGCTTAAGTACAAAGGGCGATGCGACCCAGACGGAGCGAGAGTGCAAAGGTATGCAGTACTACGAGGGCGAAGGATCGAGTGCATTGACCGTGCCGTAGGCATGATGGCTGTCGTATGTGTTTTGGAATTGTACGGTGTATATTGAGTATTGAGTAGTTATTGAGTATCAGGAATGCTGTATGATGGGATTATGTAATCTGCAAAAGAACAAAAAAACAATGACCAAAGCCAAGAGAAGGAGCTGTCCGTCTGACTGTCTCGCTGTTTCCAAATAGAAAAGCTACGCTGCTTTGTAATGCGAGTCAGACAGCTCTACGTAGATTGTTTCCAAATCATGTTCGCTCGGGTTCTTTATATTCTATTTGTACGAAGAGGGCGGACGGACGTCCGAATGCTTAAAGCCGGCTTCCCAATCTGTTAGGAGATCAATCAAAGAGAAGATACAAAATATAGAGAATATCGAAGATTGAAGCTTGAAGAATGGAGAATGACGACACTGCGGGTCAACGCCAGCGCTTCCAGATTAGTATGATTTATAAGCTTGCTTAACGGGGCCCTCGAGTCGCTCTTTCCCGTGGGGAACAAAGCCACGTGGGGGGACATGTTACTTTCTTCAATATTGGTTGATTTTTATTTTTATATTTTATTATATATTAAATGCATTTCATAAGTTGTTTGATATCCCTCCGTTACACATTCTCTCACGGTGCCGGGAATTAAATACAAGTACGAAGTTCCCAAGTTCGAAATGCCATGAGCCTCATGTGGGCTGCATATCGGCGTATACAACTCGTATGCTGGCAGTGTCACCCCGGCTTTGTATTTGTAATCGGCTCCTTCCTTGTCCGGAATACAATGCCAACAAGGCTGGCAACTATTAGAGCCGGACCGCACGAGGCTGGCTGATGTCCGGTCCGTATAGGTCAGTCTCATACCACCAGGCTTTCACAATCTCACCCTCACCCTCACCCGCCCCCACAACCGATGCCATCTTGACACGCACGGCTTTAAGGCACCGGAGACAAGCTTAATTACATGACTCGGGATTTGTAAGCTTGATAAGAATGCATAAATATGAGACTCTGTTTAGCCAACAATGTTACGGGGTCAGTGCCATCCCAAAGGCCTAATGTCTGATAGAATCTGAGAGGGGAAAATAAAGAAATGCAACGACAACCCAAAATTATATACACGAAGAACAAAGTTATACCCGCCTCTTTTCCCACTATAGGCACATCGCATCTCCTCCAGTTAGTAGCTATTGGAGAACTTCTTGATGGGGTGGCACTCAGTGTTGAAGACAAATGTCTCGGACGTGTCGGCCTGGATCTGGTATTCGGCATCGTCGGCCTGGATCAGATAGAAGTATTTGAGCACCTCGGCAAACCAGAAGCTTTCCTGGAAGTCCTGGAACCCGCCACCATCCGCAGCGTTGACATCGTTAATGGCACTGTAGCCGCTGCCGGCAGCACAGGTCTTGTTGACAGCCAGGAAAGCATCCCATGCCCAGTCCTGGTACTTGGTATCGCCGGTGGCGCGGTAAGCATAGTAGTAGCTCTCAATGACCTCGGGGCGCAGCACATACTGGCCGTCCTGAATCCAGAAGCCTGCTTTTTTGAAAAACGCGGCCTGGTCAGCAGGCGCAGACGGATTGTTGGTCGAGTTGGTCGGCAGCAGGCTGCCATCATCCTGCCATCTGAATGTTTCTGGTCCGATCTGGGTCACCGTGGAAATATAGGTGTCGTGGCAGGATGCGGTTAGGTTGAGGCCGAATTCGACATACTTGGGCTCGTTGAGGTAAAGACCGCCAAGGATGATGTTGCCGCCGTCGAAGCAAGCCACTTTCTGGTTAGTTTCCGTTTTCTCAAGAAGATTTAAAGACCAAGAAAGCTAAGAAAATCAAGAAAATCAAGAAAATCAAGAAAATCAAGAAAATCAAGAAAATCAAGAAAATCAAGAAAATCAAGAAAATCATCAATCTGAGCTGGGTTTACTTACAATGCTGTGACAGAAATAGAGGGGTCGTGCCCTGGAACATGGCCAGGAATGTCAGGTCGGGACGTGACACGGGGTGCGAGGCTAGATACTTCATGGACGAGTCGACTGCCAGAATCCAGCGGTCCTTGTACGACGAGAACCGCACGGGGTCGTAAATGTACATCTTGATGAGGTACTCGTAAAAGCTGTCGTCGCCGCCGACCCAACCGCCCGTGCCGTCCAAGAACTGGCCCGTGGTAATGTTGACATTGGTGCCCACCAAGCCAGGGAACGGCTCGGCAAGCGCCTTGGGCTGTGGGTTCAATAAATAGCTTTCGCCTTTCTGGGCCAGCTGACCGAAGAGAGCATCGCCCGTGAGATCCGACAGCCGCGTCCACTCCATGACCAAGGTGCCGATAGTGGCGATACCATTGGTCTGCGACCCGCTGCGGCGTGGCGGGCTGAACAAGATGTCATTGTCGGGGATGCCTGTTGGTGTATCGAAGGCGACCTTGAGGTTGTCGGCGAGGTGCTTGGCCTGGCTAAGCACGGCACTGAGCTGAGTCTGGTTCGTGCCGAGAGTTTTGAAGGGACCGGTGAGCAGGTCGTAGCCGGACAGGAGACCACCGAGGTAGCGGATGGTCGTCTCAAACAGCGAGATGTCGCCGACTGCTGTGTCAAAGTCGATATTTTGGACGTGGGCAATAATCTGCTGGACGACCTTTTTGTTCTCCATCACCACAGCCGTCGAGAAGGCATCGACAGCACTTGCACCCCAGCCGTTTCTACCCCGTCAGCTTCACAAGCTCGTATCCACTAAACATATAAAAGCATCCGGCTATAACATACCGGTCGTCGGAAAAGGTGTTGCTGATAGGCTGGAGAGAGTCGTGAGGGAACGCATATTTGTAGTAGCCGTCCCAGCTGCGCTGGAAAGCGGCCTTGACGGCAGCAGTGCGCTCCGGGTGTGACTGGTAGGTGGGCTTGGGGTTTCGGCGTGTCGGGCCAGCAGCGGCCGGAACTGCAACGGCGCACAGGGCGCAGAGGCCGACTAGGCTGTTGGTGAGATACATGCTGTTGATAACTGGTGCTATAATACTATCCAAGAGGTATCGAGAGGGTATTGAGGGTGAGTTGGCTGAATTACAAAGTAGAAATACGAAAGAGAAAAGGAGCTGGAGAGCAGTAAACAGAGAAGAAGACGAGCTGGTGTATATAGCAGGCTATTCTCGTTATAGTAGTAATCAACAGCCAGGCACGGCGAGGAATGAAGGCGGAAGGGGGGACGGGACAAAACAACGGGGAGAAGAGCAAATAGGAAAGAGTAACGGCAGAATAGAGAAACAAGGAAGGAACAGACGGGGAGGAATGCAGTTATATAAGCAGCCTTAAGAGGTTGAGAATGAGACAGTACGAACACAGGCGCAATCGATATAGAATACAAGCGTCGGCAAGAACGATAAAATAAAGAAGACGACGAAGACCAAAGAGGAAGGAGCTCTCTAACAGAGAAGCAGGAAATGTCTCGGGCGATGCTGCTCGAAGCACGCCTGGGACAAGCGCAAGGATGTGAATAGGAACGCGCATCCACTGTCTATTAATTGATTGTTTTGCTGTTTCTGTTTTATTAATTTACTGTTGTACTAAACACTGACTGCCTTGACTGCTACATCATGACTTAAACTGCCGTGGCGTGAGAAGACCCCCTTCAACGGTGCCATGTAATACATCGCGACGGGCATGAGGCTGTGCCATGGGATGCCGGCCTACAACAAAGCGCAACAAAATTCTAGATAATTTACAATATTAATTTAAAGAGTCATGTGTATCAACCATGGTGAGGCGGACAGCCTTGACTCCATGCTGATGGAGGACGAGCTGGCGATGATGAGAGTCCGGCGCTCCTGCCGATTGCCATTCGCCGGGACGCGTTGATTGGCCGCTTCGCCGGGGCGTGGAAGCCACTTTCCTATTGCGGCAGTTTCTTGCAGCTCACTTACATAGTAGACACCCCAACCGCACCAAGGATTGAGAGCAAAAGAACGGCCGAGATCAGGCGACTTGCATTTACGGAGCAGACGGTTTTAAAAGGCTGGTTTCTTTTTCTTATTTCGTCCGAGATAAATAAACAACACTGCCGATCGCTGAAATATGCTTGTCTAAGGAGACCGGCAGCGGGGGCTGCGGAGGAATCGGCTGATGGACTGGATCCCATCGAGGCGGGGAAGGTGCGATGGGATGAAATTTAAAAGGGAAACCCGAGAAGGGGAAGAGGTCGAGCATCGGAAATACGCAGGCCCAAACGGAAGGATTGATGGGGGTGATAATGGCGTGGCAGCACGTTCCTGCCAAGAATAGAAACAGACATCAAGCTCAGATGCGATGGTGTACTATGTAGGGCATGGGAAATACTGCTATGTACATGCCGTCAGCTTCTGTAATTGCGATGCGCAGCCAGTGCTTGAGACTGCGGCCAATGAGGACGGGACAGAGACAGGCGATTCAAGACCGCCCATGGTCGACGTTTTCCCCTTAATATAATCGATATCATTTCTAATAGTACCAGTACCAAGCATAAACAATACAGAGCAAAGTGTCCCGGCTGATCACATTTGCCTGCTGGGCATTATGAGGATAGTGTCGACGGCTATTCTGCTTAGTCGCAATAGGCATTGAGTACCAGGGAATGAGTGTTGCGTCAATACGAGAAAAATAGAGAGCAAAAGTACAGCAGGTACACAACCGGGGGAACATAGAGTACAATATGGCATCCTTGCCCGCGTGTGTGCTTGTGTTCCCGTGCATGACCTTGTTGTACGTTACGTGCAAGACATGCTTAAAGTTTGCCGAGGGCAGTGTCGAGAAACTCTTCCAAGTCGAGGATGACGTCGTATCGGACTTGCTGCAGTAGATAATGGTAGACACACTGAATGGCCATAAGCGGCGGTCACTTGATGGGCCTGGCCATGCTCAAAGCGAGGGGAAGGCCAAAGACGCACACGCGAAGGATGCCTCAATGCTGCATGGTCGTGATGATCGGCGTCGATGGCAATGGCACAAGCGGCAGGAAAAGAGAAAATAAAAGGCAAGGAAAACACATACACCAACTGCATGTAGAAAATTAGCAGTGCATCTGCAGACCTCTGTGTTGCTTTGCACAAACTACAACCATACTGCACATGACACCCCTGGCGCTGCATCGCTGGAGGGTGCAACGTGACATTATCAAGTATCATGGCAGCTGCATTCTTAGTACAAGTGTTTTGAACCGAGGTTTTGCTCTTGTTGGCATATCAATTGAATCTAGCGCTGTCTACTTGCGCAGCTTGGCCAGTGCAGCTGCTATGCCGTCGCTCAGTGTATCTTCTGGTGGCCGCTGTCGTACTGGCTCGGGGGCCGGTGTTGGTAATGGCTCTTGTGTTTTGTCTGGCGATGGAGCTGACGAGGGATGCAGTCCGGGAGTCGCCGGCGTCAAGGCCGGCATGGTCGATTGCGGTGTAGGCAGCGTTTCACCTGCGGTCTGGTGATCATGCAGCCGGCCATTGAACACGGCATCAAAGTCGGTGCCCTCCTCTTCAATCTCCTCCTGTGCTGCGTCGTCTATAGGCTGTTGAGTTTGCGTCGTCTGTGTCTGCTTCGGCTGCGCCTTGGCCCGTGGCTTCCTTCCCCCCTTTTGTACCCGGAACGGCGCATCCACGGCTCGCCGCCATGCCTGCACCTTTTTCTCGCCCCAGCCGCTTACAAGGCCCAGCTGCTCCGAGTCCGCCAGCACCGCATTCCGCAGGCTTCCAAACGACCCCACGAGCGCCACTGCATCGGACTTGTTGATCGCGCGCGGTACGGTCGCGAACTGGACCAGCCGCTCGACATAGCCGGCTGCCTGCTGGCCACGAATAGCCGCAAAATTGGACGCGTGCTCAAAGGATTTGTACAGCTCCAAATAGCGTGCCGCCTCGGCCACGGACCAGCACAGAATCAGCGTGAGATCATTGACGAAACTTGTTTTCGACAGCTCGCGCAGCGGGTCTTCGTGGTTCTCGATATCGACGAGCGTCAGGAGAACACGCAGCTTGAAGCGCCCCTGCAGCCTTCGAAACCGGGCAAATATGTACTCCGGGTGCAGGCGATGGTACTTGAGACTCAAGAAAAGAGCACACGTAGTGACGCCCAGCTGGTAGTCGGCCAAAATATCGCTGTACTCCCAGGGCACAGAGCGGAGCTGGGCGAGCACTGGGTTGCCCTTTTGGCGCGGCGACACGAGAATGGTCGAGCCCATCGACACTGGCCGGGCGGCAACGCGTGTAGCTGTGGCATTTGTGCCGGCACCCGCGCCCGGCGTGGAATCTGCTGCGCCAGGCGTTGCTGACCCCGGAGGCCGGGAGAGTGCTTGCGGTGTGGGCTGTACGATGCGCGGCGTTGTAGATGTGCTGCTGCTGCTGCTGCCGGCGACGCCCGGTCGCTGTACTCTCTGCACAGTCGGCTGCTGTATCCGCGGGGCCACGGGTGTCTGGGGGTTGGCCAGATGCGGTGGTAGTATTCGCGGCACCACTGCAGGGCGCGGCGCACTGCTCGCCGGCGTCGGTACTGTTGCTGCTCTTGATGTCGATGGTGTCGTCACGACATCTGCTGCTGCCAGTGCCGCCAGAAAGTCGGCGTCCGCCCCAAACTCATCGTCGGCCATTTCGAGATCTGATTCTTCTCTGGCAGCCTTGATAAAACTTCGCGAGACTTGGTGAGAAGTAAGACTCTGGAAAGTCGAGCCGCTTCCGATCAGTGTGAGATGAACAAAGGTGTCACAATTGCAAGTTATCAACTACGTCAGACGCAATAACGCGGCATGATTGGCCGAGGGGGCGATCGTAGCCTATTAAGTGGGGCGCTGTATCCGAAGCTGAAGCGGTCTCATCTGATAGCTCTTCTTTGATTGAGTGTATCTCGAGTTTATTTGTGGTATTTATTCAAAAAGTCAATTAAATAATATAAGACAATCAAAGCATAAACAAAATCGTTTTGCAAAAGTTACAAAATAACAGAAACTGGGAACTCCAAATCAAACACCCAAGAGTAAACATTATAAAATAAGATTGGATCGTAAACATAGAATCATTGTGTCGTTGTAAAGAGCGGTAGTCGTGTCGTAAAGTGTCGTACTGTAACAGTAATTAAACAGAGAAATAAAAGGAAAATTAGAAAGGTAAGGAAAATAGAGAAGCAGTATCAACAAGGGTGGGCAGATCAAATCTCCTCTGCAGAGTCATACTCGCTGTCGCTGGTGTGGTCGAGACCGTCGCTGCCGTCTTCGTCAGACGAGCACGTCATCGAGTCGTGGATCTGGTATAGCGACTTAAGCCACATACCAAACATGGCCTCGATCTGCTCGACCTCCGCAGTAGAGCCAGTGCCGTGTCTCTTGCGGCGCGCATCGGCCACAAGCTGGTCACGGAGGCGCTCGTATGCCTCGATCATAACCAGGATTTGCAGAGCCGAGCCGGCAGAGTCGGTGCCAGGCGGCGCAATCGATGGCACAGACTTGGGTGACGTCAGGCTCTGGGGGTCGCGAGTGCCGGTTGCCAGGCTGCGGCGTGTGGCTGCACGCTGCGAGGCTGCGGTTGCTGCTGCTGCCGACGAGCGGTGGGTTACAGCCGACGACAGTTCACGAGCGAGCAGGTCGACACAGATTTGCAGGCTGAGGTTGTCGGGCTGTGGCGACTTGGGCTTCGGAGCGGCCTTATGGGAGCTGGAAGGGAGCCTGGAAACGGAATTGGGGCCGTGTGCTCCGCTCCGGGTCCGCAGCGGCAGCGGCGGTGTCATCTTGCTCATCGGCGGTGGCGATGGCGGGAGGGCACCAGGCATTGCCCGGAGATCCCAGTACGACTCGGTGTGGCTCATCTGCGGACGGGCTTTTTCGGGGCTTGGCGAGAGCAGGAACTGGCGCGGTGACGGTGACTTGGATAGTGAAGGCACCTGGCAGCTGCCATGCTTGGTGCCATTGCGAACGCGCAGGCTAGGAGTCGCGCGCTGGGCAGTGTCTACATTTGCCTCTGACGGGGCATCTTTCTCTGCGTGCTGCGAGCCGCGCGAAGCAAGAAGTGCACGATATTCTTCGGCAATGCACTCGATGCTGGACTTGGACTGGAGCAGACTGAGCTCGGCCTGGCCGCTGTTTAAGGCGGTGGCGGCAAAGATAGGCGAGTCGGGTGGTGTCTGAACATTCAGTGCGACATGGTTCATTTTGGACTTGGCCACGTGAGTGGATTCGCTTGATGCCTCGTCTGCGCTTGAGTTGCCCTCAAGCTGACCGATTGCATAGACCGGCGTCTTCTTGCGTCTTGTTCTGGAGCCAGAGTCGTCCGAGGTGACAGAGGCGGGTGAGTCGGGAATGCGCGTGTGGTGGCCACGGGTCAGGTAAGACAGCTCTGGAACGACACGGCTGTCGGCATTGCTCTCTTGGCTGTAGTTGCGGGCATGCTCGCGAGAGTAGCCTGCTGCAGAGTGGTCCTCGCCGACGCACGATGACGCCACTGACGGGGCGCAGTAAGGCAGAGTATTGAACGACGGGTTCACCGACGAGGCAGATGTAAACGAGAGACAGGTCGAAAAGGTCGCGGACATGGGCGACGAGATCGACGCCGAAGAAACAGTCGATCCAGTCGAGCCCGAGTGCGAGTGCCCCGGGGTGAAGGGGCCGTGGTTCGAGTTTTTGATGGGGATGGATAGGGAAGCAGGTACAAACTGGCGGGCTGGGTAGGGTGAGCGGTTGGCAAAGCAGCGAACCTCGGCTGCATCGTCGACCATTGGTGTGACTGGGGCTGAGGAAGTACTGCTGCCGTGGGTGTGCTTGTAGGGCAGGTGGAACTGGGTGAATGGTCGAGTGAGTGGCCGGCCATCTGCAGCGGGTGCGGGCGCGGGTGCGACCGAATACGCCTTTGCTTGATCACGGCTGGGCGGCAATGCCAGCTCCTGCTTGCGAGGGGTTGTCGAAGGCGTCTGTAGCGCTGTGGCCCGGCTCTTGCCGGACCATTCATGTGCTGCTGCACGCTCATGGGCATCCAGAAGCTCGAGGGCGCGAGCCTGTCTCGCCGATTGCGCTGCTTTGGCCTCCATGTCTTCGACGGCGGCCCTGGACTTTGAGGTTTCCATCGAGACGGGAGGCCTTGACGACGAGAATGTGGTGGGGACTGGGGGAGCCGGTGCAGCAGAACTCATTGGGCGGTTCTCAGCCCTCGACGATTCCGGCCGGGGCACCACTGAGCTGGCTCTGTTGCAGCTGGCCGAACGAGAGGCATTCGGCGCACGGCTGGTGCTGGAGGACCGAGAGAAGAACCGAGTTCTGCTCTCTCTCCGCGACCGCTTCTCTTCTTTGGTGGGGGCAACGTTGTTGAAGGACGAAGCATTGGCATTGCTGGCCCCGTAGCTTGAGATGGGACGAGTCTCATACTTTGTCGACAGGAACGAGTCATCGCCGGCCACCTTGACAGTTTCGATGCCACCATCGGGCGCAGGCGCCGTTATATGACCGGAAGGGGCGTGGTCAATATCGGAGTCGGTCTGCTTTGTGACCTTTTGCAGCTTGCGCCGCAGTTTTGGGTAGTCGGGAGCGGGAGCAGAAACCAGCTCTGGTTTAGGCTCTGCTTTGCTGAAGCCGAAGAACTGGGAGAAGCTCTTGCGGCGCTCTGTGGTTGCTGCCATTTTGTTGAGGCTTGGTTTGCGGCTTTTGATTTTTGATTTTTTGATTGTTATGTTTGATTTTGAACTGTGTTGTGAAAATCAAACCATGAGGTTGAATGGATGACGTCGCTGCGATGGTGAGCGAAAGCGAGATTGGGAAGCTGGTATTCGGCAGCCTGATTATGAATAAGTGCTGCTCAAAGAAGTGTAAGAAGTCAGATTGGAGGGGTGCGATAGAGCCGTGAGATCGAGATAAGAGTCTGGGCCGTTCTCTTGTCACCGAGCTGCTGTGGTTGGAAACGGCAGGACAACTCGAGGTTGGCAGAGGTGAGATGAGGGTGATATCCGGCAAGCACGTCGGCGATGTCTGGTGCGAGGACGAAGGACGTGATAAAGTGGCTGCGGTGACAACGTCCGAACTGAATACAGTCCCAGGTGGAGAGAAAAGCCGGAGAAGAGCCAGAGAAGAGAAGCAGAGTGAGAATAAATGTCAAGGAGTAAAGATGTCAAAAGCTGGAGAGTGAAGAAAACTGAGAGCCAGTGGGTGATCGGATGAAGGAGGGCAGCAAGGGTATTTGAATGTGTAAGAATCATGCAGTCTAAGATGCATGCCAAAAGAGAGAGCCGGTCTGGGTGAGACAGGTCGGCTGGTCGATAGTCACTTTTGCTCTTTGTCTGGATATCACCGAGTGAGCGCGGGGAGGAAGTATTAGTACTTTTCGGCCAATAGATCCAGAAGAACAGAAAACTACTCTCGATTGATCTTTTATCTCTTTATCTCTTTAATGCTCTTCAACATCCCCAATCTCATGACGGGACTTTTCAAAAGAAACTCGAGACTCCAGATCCTGTCCCGGCCTCTTGTTTTCTTTCTGCAGGAGACGGCCTAGCGGCAGCTGTGATCTCCACGCACGATTACCTCATAGGTCTGTCGAGCTGGATGACGATCGTTGCAGTGTAAGAGGCAAATAGAAAAAGGGACTAGAAGAAAAAGAGCAAGAAACTGAAAATAGAGTGTCGGTGCGAGCAGAAAAAAAGAAAAAGGAAAGGGAAAAAAAAGAGGGCCGGTAGTTAGGCAAGGGGTTAGGAAGCATCAAGACTGGGGACTAGCTGCACGAAGGACACTAGACGTCACTATGGGGAGACAACAGAGGTTTTAGAGAACTTACAGAGTGAGAGAAAACTGGACTGGTGAGAGGCCAGACTAGAAAAATAGAGTGGCTCGACTGGCTCGTATTCGATGCTTGTGCAGGGTGTTAGTGGCCAATCCGGCGTAGCAGCTGCAGGGCAGTGTGCAATCGCTTGCTGCGTGAGGTGGTGCTGTCTGAGTATACGAGAAGACATGTGTGGGAGTGGATTGGCCGATACGGGATGCAGGAGAGCTGTAAGATACATAGTAGAGAAGAATTGACGAGGTTGACGGAGAGTGAGGCCGAAAAGGCATGGCGATGTGAATATAGGGCAGATGCTTTCTCTTTCGGGACACGAGATGGATGGCCGGTAGATCAGGCAGGAACGGATAGTCACTGAGCTGATAGGGAAGGAGCGGCAGAGGAGCAGGACTGTTGCGGCAAGAGCAACTGACAGCGGTTTCCCTACGATGCAAGATAGATTGCGTCCAAGCGAGGTACATGCTGGTTGCATACATTACACCGCAGAAGCGCAGGTACCCCTGTATAACCGCTTCTCCAGACATTGTAATTCTTGGTTTGTGAGTTACGAAGAATTTGAATTCGATGCATTGCAACAAGGCATATCGTGGTGCAAATTACGTTGTTGCCATTCAGCGGCAAGATTTGGCATACCATGCAACGTAAATGCATAATACAAGCAAAGCAGAAACAGGACGCCGCGACAGCGAATGGCATAGCGAACAAGGTTGCTAGACACTGCAAAGGGCCCCCGAAACAGGCTATGCCTCGAGGGGCAACGGATGGGGACAGGACGCACGGTAGCAACGGCTTTGCTAGCACTGATACCCACGTCATTGCCGCCCCCGGCCTTTTGGTTTTTGTGCTTCTAAATGCAGGATTACCAGCCATTTTGATACTTTTCTAGGGACTTTTAGCGACAGGTGACGCCAGGGCCCTACGACGCAAAAGGTAAGATACAGTAGGGTCTCCCTGACAAAACTGACAGAAAAGGAAAGAACAAAACATGCCCCACCAAGTAAGTTGATACGAGGAAAGGGAGAGGGACGGCATGCTTCTGGACTGGCTCCTTCCTGTTTTCGCATTCTTGTTTTCTTCTTCTTCCTGACTCTTAGTCATTCTATATCATCGAAATCGGCCGACCCAGCCAATGTCGTGATGCCATGTCTCGGGCCATGACTGCACCTTTGTTTCAGCGGCGAGTTTCCCTGGCCTTAACACAGGGCATGTTAGCCCAAATGTCGCAGGCTGTTGTATCTGGGCCTGTAGTAAGCAACCTAGCTAAAGCCGTCAACGACGCAAGATCAACAGCTTTAATTCATCGACATTTGACTTGATGGGTTGAAGATCCAAACGCTCAAAGACGAGCAGCCCTGGCCGGCGTAGGATCAGCAATGCCAGCCGTATGTACTGAGCTGCACAAATCAACCAGTACTGTATGTTGTATGTAGCTAGCTACTAGACGCCGAAGCTGGTGGCTGGGCACAGACCAACCACGCCTTTAGACAGCCGACTCCACCTCCCACGCTCTTATACGAGATTGTTGATGGAAATCTGCGTCTGGTTGTAGGTTCACCGCTGGAAGGTGATGATCGATAGTCTTTTGATTGTATGTTTGTATTTATGTATCAGTTGCGGTCCTTCACATGGGGTTGGTTTCCTCGTATTCTTTATCAACTGGCCAACAGATCAGGTCTTTTTGAGAGCTATCGTTTCTTCAGCTTGTTCTTGATAAACCTGACATGCGCCGGCCAGCAAACAACGGCGTCGTTGGAAAGACACGGGCACTGGAATGACGGGTACGGGATGCTCCCGCATTCCAGTGGTTGTTAGTGGTTAGTGCTGCTAGAGTGGCGTATGTAATCAAGCAGTCGTTGATATTGAATGTAAGATACTCGTATTTAAAGATATCTGCAAAGCCCAAGATTGACAAAGTAGCACTGCTAAGAACAAGGTTAGAGTATTAATACGAGGAAGCTGAATTTTCGATCGGATCCCATGCAAGCTGGTAGGCATTTGCCACTGCAACCTATGCATCTCGTCAGCATCCTTTGAATTCTACTGGAAGAAGGGATACCAAGACTCAAAGCTCTACGGAGTACTCAAGCAACAAAAGATCAGCCCTGTGCATCTTACTAAAGTGCTAGTTCGCTTTGCACCTTTCTACACCACCACCAGCTTATTCGCAACAAACGACAAGGACTCAAAGAGATCCTCGAGAGCACAACCAGGGTTTACCAGTCTTGGATGTCTCAGATCCCTTGCTGTCAAGGGGCCATTACTAACGTGCCACGCCTATATGCACAGTATGTACATACATAGTACCTCTTTGCCGTCTTGTTCGCAATAGTGTTTGCATATCAACTTTGACTGCTATATGGATTCGAATGGCCAGGCCATTGTGTGACAGCCCTAACTGATCTCTGATGGCCGGGCAAGAGAGGCCATCCTCTCGCTCTTGATATTCACATCCTTGCAATATGCATTCACAATCAGGAGGGGCATCCCCCCGCCCGTGAGCACGGTTCCTGGCCAGTCTCGTATTGCAGGTCTTCGGTGTAAGCAGTTGAGCTTGAGCGTGAGTGCTCGCATCCGCAAATTTGAATCCAGCCACAGTCAGCCGGCCTTCGTATTTTATATCTTGGCTTCCGGTGCCGCGTTTAGTCGACCGTCGACTCTATACCACCCACCCAATTAATTTCGATCAAGCCCTCGTATCTACAGTCCACCCCTTGCATTCAACAGCCGTCTTGATTCCACTGATCCCACCTGGCAAAGGTAAAAGATGACGGAGAAAACAAACAAGAAAGAAAGGAAAATATCCTAGAGAAATCGCGGTCAAGTTTGCAATATATGACACGACAGAATCAAAAGGACTGCAGACGAGACATGCCCAGAGTACGGCATTGCGCCAGTGTCTTTCGATGAGAGGCGGTCCTTTTTACTGTTTAAATTTCTTTTTTTGGCCTCTTTTCAACTCACGAGTTCACGCCGACCTCGACGGCTGAACTCTGCATGTCAAGCTCCGCTGCTAGCTGCAATGGCTCCCAATATCAGCGCTATCCAGCTGGGCTGAAGCACGCATAGCGGTGCAGTCATGTAGAATTATTTAACTCGCTAAAAAGCAAAAGAAGAAGAAAAGCATAAGAAATAGAAGCCTATATTGGTATGAAATCAGACAACGAAAAGCGGACTGAACCCACAGGAGCAACTTGCAGCACCTTGCATTGATCGTGCTGATACGAGAGCACACACAAACTACCGTCTGCAGTTTTTCGCGAAGTGATTTTTGAATTAAGAGACACAAAAAGGACATAGTTACCCCTCTACAGCCGGATACGCTGACAAGCTAGAAGAAAACCGCTGGCATATATGCACGGCATCGGAAGGCGTCTGCACTGTCACTGCTAATCTGTACGTCCTATCATGATTGCCATGATTGCAGGCATGTATGTATATATCTCACTGTCCCAGTGCTGGCATTGATAACTTCCAGTGTCCGGCCAGCTTTTAGTTTGTGCGTAGTTGCATCTTTGACAGGCCTTCGCGGTAGAAATTGTAGAAGCGGTAGAAGTTGTAGAAACCGCAGAGTTGTGCACTACTATGTAAATGCAAGTTCCGAGAGGGGCATTATTGTGCCGCGGCCCCGGTTGGCCATTACCATCTAGTCCCCGCCTCGGAAATTCCACTGCATGCGATTGTGCTAGAGATAGTGTCTAGGAACGGCTTTCGGAGGTATCACGAGACTTGTTCGAGTTGAGGGAAAGGAGGAAATGATCGCGCTGGACGGCAAGCGAACAGCCACCTAGTGTTGAGGGGAGATGCCAGAATATTGTCTGGAAGATGAGAGCGCTGCCATCTATTTATCTATGTACTGCACTTTCGATGACGACCTTGCCACATGCCAGCTTCCCCTCAGTGCTCCCTCCCACTCTCATCTCCGAGGCGCTTGACTCCAACTTCTGCCACAGTAAGCATCCTAGATTCTCCATCAATCAGAGACGCCAAAACATCATTTGCTACTGCTCAGTTCCGGTATAAATCAGAGCGAGACGACCTTCCTCTTGTGTACTTTTTGTGCGGGTTTGCTACTGAATGATCTACAGAACAAGCTTTCCCCTCACATGGCACAAGCTGGTAAGAACGTCTGGGGTATTGTCGGGGATACTTTAGCACTATATTTTAGTCAAGGGCGGATGGAAAGGGCGATGACGGCGGTACTGTCTTATCACGGGAGAGTAGAGAATTGCAACCGGAGAAATAGAGCTGTACAGTCTCCGGTAGATATTTCTAGCATATAAAAGAAACAACGCATATTCGATATAAAGAGTTCGGCCGGCTTAGCCATTGGAGCGTGTAAGGGCACAACGAGTCGCTCATTTCTTCTCTGCACCCCACGATATCGACAATCCTCTGCCCGACAACTACGCATTAACAGCCTCACTCTACTGCCAAGCTTTGGTGTGCTTGCCAAGATGTCTGAAATAACAATTACCGGCTGGGCCACACGCGATGTGCGCTTCCCGACGTCGCTCGACAAGACGGGGTCCGATGCCATGAACGCTGCCGGCGACTACTCGTCTGCCTACTGCATCCTCGAGACCGACTCGGCCCTGACCGGCCATGGAATGGTAAGTCGCTTTAGAGACACACTCTGAAACTAGGTACATATTATATACGTCTACGATACTGATTAACAGACATTCACCATTGGCCGTGGCAACGACATCGTATGCGCAGCTATCAACCACGTTGCCGACCGCATAAAGGGCCGCACCCTGTCCTCGCTTATCGCCGACTGGGGCAAGACGTGGCGCCATCTGGTCAACGACAGCCAGCTGCGCTGGATCGGTCCTGAGAAGGGCGTCATCCACCTTGCTCTTGGTGCCGTTGTCAATGCTGTCTGGGACCTGTGGGCCAAGTCTCTCGGCAAGCCCGTGTGGCGCATCGTCTCCGAAATGTCGCCCGAGGAGTTTGTGCGCTGCATCGACTTCCGCTACATCACCGATGCCCTCACAGAAAACGAGGCCCTGGAGCTGCTGAGAGACGCCGAGAAGGGCAAGGCCAAGCGCCTCCGCGATGCCGAGAACAGCCGGGCCGTGCCCGCATACACAACGTCGGCCGGCTGGCTGGGCTACGGCGAAGACAAGATGGAGGCTCTGCTGCGCGAAACGCTGGCCAAGGGCTACCGCCACTTCAAGCTCAAGGTCGGCGGCGATCTCGAGCGCGACCGGCTGCGGCTGTCGATTGCGCGCAAGGTCATCGGCTTCGACAAGGGCAACGTGCTCATGGTCGATGCCAACCAGGTCTGGTCGGTGCCCGAGGCCGTCGAGTACATGACGGCCCTCAAGGACTTTAAGCCGTGGTTCATCGAAGAGCCGACATCGCCCGACGACGTTTTGGGCCACAAGGCCGTGCGCGATGCACTGCGGCCCTATGGCATCGGTGTCGCGACGGGCGAAATGTGCCAGAACCGCGTCATCTTCAAGCAGCTGCTGGCCTCGGGCGCTATTGACGTGTGCCAGATCGACGCGTGCCGCATGGGCGGCGTCAACGAGGTGCTGGCCGTGCTGCTGTTGGCCAAGAAGTTTGGCGTTCCTGTGGTACCGCACTCGGGCGGTGTCGGCCTGCCCGAGTACACACAGCACCTGAGCACAATCGACTACGTGGCAGTGAGCGGCAAGCTTTCCGTTCTCGAGTACGTCGACCACCTCCACGAGCACTTTTTGCACCCCTCCGTGATCAAGGACGGCTACTACACGACACCGACAGAGCCTGGCTACAGCGTGGAGATGAAGGCAGACAGCATGGATGCATACGAGTTCCCGGGAAAGCCGGGCGTGAGCTGGTGGACGTCGGACGAGGCAAAGCCGATCCTGGAAGGTATCAAAATTTAGTGGGCTATGTAGAGTCTATAAAATAAAGAGTTTGCGTCCCTGACTCTTGCACGTTGGCAAATGTATTGTGTAGCCTTCTCGTGGCCAAAAGTCAGACCGTGCATCCGGTCGACTCTGACCCTGTTCCATTTGCGTGCAGTGCAGTACGTATCCGGGCAGTCTGTGTTTCGAGACGGCTGGTCCAGCGTATAGGACAGCACAGCATACATAGTAGACATTTCCAATAGCATATGGATATTGGAAAGATGCGCACACCTAGCGCAAGGGCCTGTGCGCCCAGCAGCTGCTCGTCGGAGTACGTCCAGGGCGGCTCGGCGTGCCAAACGGCTCGGCTCTTGGTTTCAGCAGACCTTGAGGTAGCTGTCTCATTTTCCCTCTTGGTCTTCCTTTACATGTCCGGCCGTGGCAACGGCAAGGATCTCTTCTTCCAGGCCAGGAACATGCACGACCCGGATGCCGGCCTCCTCCAGCGTGGCACGGCCCGTGTTCTTGGAGACAAACGTGTCGGGCTCTGTGACGCCACAATAGACTGTGATCTGTCTCGGATTCGGCGATGCAGACACCCCACTGCCAGCCAGCCGCAGCACTCTCTGGACACAGGGCAGGTTGCCGCTCATGCGGAACGAGCACGGCTCCATGGTGGTGTAGAGAGCCAGCCGGTGCGGCAGCTGGGCTGTCGTCAGCTTTGCAGAGAGATCTTCTTCGGCGACGCCGTACTTTTCCGCCAGCTTCATAAAACAACTCTGCTCAGCGTGAGTATTGCCGGCGCACTCCAGGGTGTACCCAGTGGCAATGACTTGTGTGGTGTCGTCCTCGTCGCTCTCGCCAACGAGGACGGCGCCGACGCGGTAGTTGGACGGCTTGGGCGGCGAGAGGCGAGCCAGCGAGAGCGCTTGGCACATGTATTCGGTATGGCGGTCTTCATGCATTTTTCTGTGGCTTTGGTATACACTTTGCATCGTGGTAGAAGGAGAGGTATTACATAGTAGAAGTCGCCAGGTGAGGCGATAGCTTTCTTATGACCCACTTTTCGCGGTCCCTGCCGTCGCCATGCCTCGATACACGTTTCCTTAGTCATCTATTGATTGCTCTCGACATCCCAATACATTTCTGCCTATGAATTATGCGGTGATTAATGTCGTCTGTTTCCATCAAATGCAAAACCAAAACGCCGTGCTCAAAAATACCAAAATGTCGTAAATCGGCCATCTGCCAGGCCAAAGCCATGCCAGCCATGATGCTTCAACGGCGAGCTTTCTTGCCGCTCTTCAGCCGTGCTGCTGCTGCCTGGAAGGCCTCCTCCGACGGCTCTTCCTCGGCCTCGTCGTCGTCGTGCGCCTGCCGCTTCTTCCCATTCTTCCCCTTCTTGCTCTTCTTCGGCTCTGTTGCGCCATACTTGGCAGCCAAGTTGTCGAGGAATGAGGCCGCTCGGTCCTGCTGCCGGCCGCGAATCAGTGCTGCGAGGCCGGCCTGGTCATCCTCGGCCTTGTTCTTTCCCTTGCCCTTGCTCTGGCTGCCCTTCTTTCCAGCCGCGGCAGCCTTGGCCTTCTTCGGGCTCGTAGACTCGCTTTGTTCACTGTTCTCACTCTTTCCAGCCTTACCCTTGCCAAACAGCTTGTCGTGCACGCCCAGCTCCTTGGCATACTCTTCGGCTTCGCGGCTCTCGCTGCTAGCGGCCGCCTTCCGCGCACGCTTAGCCGCGGCTGTCTCATTCATATAGCGTGGGAATGCCTTGGCGTCGCCCGCCGCAATCGCGTCGTCGATGATCTTGCGGAACCGCTCGTCGTCCTCGAGCACATTGCTGAGCATCACCGATTCGTAGACGCCGTCCATGTTGCCTTTGCAGCGCGTATATGCCTTGATCACGTCCGCGCTCTCCTCGTCCGAGTGCTTGTACTTGGCCGAGAACGTCTCGATGGCGTTTGGGTTGACGGCGTCGGCAAATGCCGAGCGATAGAAGTCGGACCAGCTGAAGCCCTCACTGTCAACAACTGACTCGGCCGTCGAACCGGTCTCGTCGTAGCGCTTGCGGCGCGCTTCGTCTGACAGCACGGCATAGGCAAATGCAACTTCTTGGAACTGGGCATGGGCCTCGTCTCGCTTTTCGGGGGCGACCTTGTCCGGGTGGCAGCGGAGGGCCGTCTTGCGGTAGGCCGAGCGGACCTGGTCGGCAGTAGCGGCGCGGTCGATTCCTAGAACGGCATAAGGGTCGATGGTGGCAGGAGGCTCGCCGGCGTCAAGCAGGTCCTCTTCATGGTCAGAGTGGTCGTGGTCAGAGTCTGACATTGTAGCGGGCAGCGGTTTGCTGTTAGTGGGCTCTTTGGAGGAAGGTGAAGGAGGAAGTGCGGAGGGCTTCAACGGCGAAAACATTAAAGAAAGTATTAATTTTGGGTCTCGAATATGGAGCTGGACTGAAGGAAGTTGAAGTGCTGTTGTACTTTGGTGAAGATGACATAATCCAGAGTGTCAGAGACGCGTAGAACGCGGTCAGCGCGTGGCAGGCGGCAGTTAGCAGCTACAGGCATAGCGCGTGCTGTCGCTAAAGTGGTTGCTCTATCAACTTGCGGGGCAGTCTGTAGCTATTTGCTTACGTGATCATCGCGCTCACGCTATCTGTACGGACAACCTCGCAGACATCAAGTGCATCTGTTTCGTCGCAACAACGCACATTAGGAAAACGCCACTTTTATTATTATTGGATACTATCGGCTACCAATCTTTGTACCATCGTCTTTCTCGCCCGGCCATGCCATGACCGACGCCGCGCCGTTGCCGACGGATGCTGCGGCGTCAACGTCAGCGTCAACGTCAGCACCCACATCGACAGCAAGTATAGACCAGGCCGTGGGAATACCTAAAGAGCCGCCGGCATTGCCATTCGAGCACTATTACACGTATTGCTTCCATCTGTCCCCAACGTTCTCCCGGTTTTGCCCTATGCGCGTACGCGATCTCTTGCGCCTCGACCAGTACGATGCCTTTGAAGGTAGCCACTTTCCTAACTTCCAGCATACAAGCCGGCAAACATACAGGCAGACAGAAGGATCTAACACTACCAGGCCAAAATATCTGCTTCCATCTGAATCACCCCATCAAATGGGTTCGCGTCTGCGGCGTTGTCGTCGACGTTGCGGATTACGGCTCCCGGCAGACGTTTACCCTCGACGACGGCTCCGGCACGACCATTGAGTGCGTCTCGTTCTCTGTTCGACCTTCAAAGCCGGAAAAAAAGCCTCTCACAGATATAATATTGGTGGCCGAGTCAGCAGCAGAAGAGGCAGAACACGTCAACAGGGTAAACGCGCTCAGAACCGCACTGGTCGGCAAAGTTGTCCAGACAAGGGGCGAGCTGTTCCTTCGCAAAGGGGGTTGCCGTGTTTTTTTGCAGATTATCTCCATAAAGCACAAGATTCTGCACAGCACGCAGCAGGAAGTCCAGTTTTGGAACAAGGTCAACACCTTCACGCGGGACACGCTGAACAAGCCCTGGGTGGTGGACAAGCAGATTGTGCGAGAGTGTCGCGCGAAGGACGAGCAAAGCAGACCCAAGCACTGCGCGTCCAGGAAGCCGGAAACTACACCTTGCAGAAGACTTCAAGCCGAAGTGAAACAGCCGTCAGCACCGGCGCCGCGCGTCTCTGCAAAGAAATGGCAGATTAAGCCGGAGCCACGAGAGGACGATGCGCCAATGGCAGACATTTCAAAGCACGAGTTAATGCAGTTGGACGACGGCGACGTCGAAATTGCCAGCGAGGAAGCAGAATCCCAGGCTTCATGTACCCAAAGGCGTTGCGCTCCAAGCCAGACAGAGCCCATGCATGTTGACGATCAGCCGCCGCGAAGGAGGCTACCCAAGAAGTGGGACCTTGGATAAGCACAGAATATGTCTGTCTCCGTTTCTAATTCTATCTCTATTTGATACAGCAATGTTATAAACACTACATGCAGTCTATGAACCGCTCAACCGGCGTCAACATGCACTCGGAAGGGTGCTGTTGCATGGTCCCGTGAATGCAGAGCCAACTACGACGTTGGGGTACTGAAACACGCACATGGCTGCCGGCACCTGTCCTACAAACGTGCTCAGTCTTGTAAATGACTACTGACAGGCGTGCATAGACGTCATTCATGTTCTCCCATTAGATTAGGTAAACAATGCAGTGTTTATGTGAGAGGCTATGATGATGCGGCCAAATGCGGCAGGTGACAGTGTGATCCTTCCCATTTCGATACCTCCTCCCCAGTCTTTCCTAATTTGGCACTTCGTGACATTCTTTACGCTTAATGTGATACGATTCAGGCGGCACTCTACTCATCGCTCCTTCCATCTTTACAATGCGAATAGCCTCGTGTAGATCTGTATGGAAGGCACCTCTGATGAGGCACACATCCGACGCTGGCCTCTCCTGGCCTCTCCTGGCCAGCCCATGTTTTTCTCTATCTGCACAGTTGTCTTTAGCCTGCGCACAGAATGCTGCTCGCCTTTAACTTCGACTTCTAGGTCACCTGCCACGCTCGATCATCTGTCGGTTCGTCTCGGCAGCACTGGCGTCGCGCCATTCTGCCAACCAACTCAAGACACCATCGCCATCCTGTCTGCAGAGTCAAGGCAAGCCACGTCTGGAAACGCATTATTTGTCATATATAGCAAGCATATCCATCTCTTGCATGATGATTTCAAGATTTGAATATCTCTGTTGTCTCGGTCTAGACGGCACTACCTGCATTGCAGAGTTGTACAGCAGATCTGACGGTAGCGGTGTTAGTGCTGCATCCAATCAGATCGGCGTCGAGGATGGTACAAAGAGCCACTCTCTACCTCGCACTGGGCCTCCTTGCGTCGCCGGCATCCACTACGCCTTTCAGCTCCCCCATTCGCCATGATGTCACTTCAACCCACGCTGCCACGTCTGGTATGACTCGTGAGATACCGCCTTCATTTCGCATTCGTACAGACTTAGTCTCTCGCCATCAAAGCTTGCGAGAATTGCCGAAACTCAATTTACTCCATTCGAAAAAATCCAACAACACTCCTTCAAACCATCACTCCCGCCGTTGCAGCTGTAAACCACATCCACCACCGTTTCCCGCCATAGGCAGTATGGATCTTTTCTCAACGCCCATATACCAAGAGGCCGAGGCCGGGGCTCTGCCGCCTTCGATCAAGTCGAGGCCGGACCACCCACAGGCGCCACTGGGGACTACGCCAGCCAGCCGCAATGCTTCTGGTCCGATTGAGACCAACAAATTCTACGCCAACCTGATGCTCGGAGACCAGGACTTCCCGGCGTACATGATGCCCTACTCCGTATCATGGACCAAAGGCCGTGCTCCCACGAGCGGATGGGGCTTGACTGTGTCTTACGTGATGCCAGAGATGCGCGTGTTTGGGCCGACTGACGGGCCCTGCCACCACCACAGCCATCCCAATGGCTACTTTTTCAGCCCGCCCGTGCTCCAAAACTTTGTTCTCGATGCCACCGAGCTTACTAACAAGACGGTGTTGACAACCGAAAACCAGACAGACATGTCCACCATGGTTAGCCTGCGTGCAGGCGGCCCTGAGGCAGCTCCCACTATTCAGTTTCCTTTGGTGCAGGGCCAGGGTTTCGTGACGGCGTTGTATGACGGCGCATGCCCATTGATTCGTAGCGCACAGGCATTCCTGTCAGTCGATTCAAAGTGCGAAGGTCTCAAGCAGGGCGTACAACGCTATGTCGTGCAGATGAACGACAACTCTACGTGGGTAATCTATGCCCGGGGCCGGGCAGGCTCGCCTTCCATCGATCTGCAGCAGAACACGCCGACGTCTCTGCAAGCACAGCAAGGATTTTGCGGCTCGATCCAGATGGCTCGCGTCCTGGATCCCGCGCAGGGATATGCGAGCTACGACCAGGCCGCTGGTGTGTATGCTACGGGCCTGACTCTGTCAGGCCAGGTCAACTCGAACGGCTCTGCCGGCACATACACGTTTGCATTTAACAAGACCGATGTAGCCAACAACGCTTCGTTTCTGTCAAGCTCGCCACTTCTCATGTTTGCCCTCCCCCACCATTACGCATCGTTCGATGACAAGACAAAGGCAGCGCTGCAGAGCATTGAGATGCAGACGACGACCAAGGGCAGTGCGCGTGCTGTTCTGGGCGACTCGTGGACAATGGTCGAGCCCGAGCTTCCTGTCAACCTAGGCTTTCTTCCATGGGACCCCGAGTCCAAAAAGACGGCCAATGTTCTGTCGACCAGCTCGCACGAGACGATCCTCAACATTGCACGTCAAGAGATTGCGCAGGATATGAATGCACAGACGGACCTGGACTCGATGTACTACTCTGGCAAGGGGCTGGCCAAGTTTGCATCGATTATTCTGGCCGTGGCAGAGCTGCTTAACGACAAGGAGGCGGCGGCAGGCGGGCTGGCAAAGCTCAAAGAGTCGTTTGCTCGCTTTACCGAGAACCGGCAGATCCATCCTTTGGTCTATGAAAGCACATGGGGCGGCGTGGTATCGACGGCCTCGTACACGCTGAACGACCCGAATGTGGACTTTGGCAACTCGTACTTCAACGACCACCATTTCCATTACGGGTATTTTGTGTATGCCGGCGCGGTGATTGCGCATTTGGACCCGTCATGGCTGGGCGCGAATGCGGCGTACGTGGACACGCTGGTGCGCGACTACGCCAACCCGAGCCACAAGGACAAGCTGTTTCCGGTGTTCCGCAGCTTCGATTGGTACCATGGGCACAGCTGGGCGCACGGTCTGTTCGCCTCTATGGACGGCAAAGACCAAGAGTCGAGCTCTGAGGATGCGATGTCGGTGTATGCGCTCAAGCTCTGGGGCATGGCCAAGGGCGACGCGATTCTCGAGTCGCGCGCGAACCTGATGCTGGCCGTACAGGCACGGTCACTGCAGGCGTACTACTACTACGAGCAGGGCAACGACATTGAGCCGGCGGGGTTCGTGGGCAACCAGGTGGCGGGCATCATGTTTGAGAACAAGATCGACCACACGACATACTTTGGCAACGCGCCCGAGTACATCCACGGCATCCACATGATTCCGCTGCTTCCGTGCTCGCCGTACTTCCGCAAACCGTCGTATGTGAAGCAGGAATGGGACGATATTTTCGCAGGCGGCAAGGCGGACAGTGTGCCTGGCGGATGGCGCGGGATTCTGTACGGCAATCTCGCAACACTTGATGCCAAAGCAGCCTTTCATTTTTTTAGCCAGCCCGACTTCGATGCCAGCTGGCTTGACGGCGGTGCAAGCCGGACATGGTATCTGAGCTATGCAGCCGGTGAGTACTCTTCTGTCTCTGACCTTCTCGTTTCTCTGTCATTTCCACGATGTCTCTCGAAAAGATCTATGATCATGTGGACACCTTGTGGTCGTTTACCTTTACCCAGCCCGTTGCCCAAGTGGCTATGCTAACATTTTTCAGTCTTGGCCGGTGGCTCATAGGCTCGTGAATCGACAAGAACGTCGTCACCGACTGCGCCGGGAGGCAATTTGCAACGATTTGGCATGGATATTCGGGCTTCCGACACGGGATTTGCAGTGCTGCAATGCTGTCCGGGCGAAGACTGGCGCCGGGCCAAGAAAGTGTCTAGTCTTGGCACAGACTTTCTTTCTATATACTGATTGCTTGTAAATTTGCAA
Source organism: Ophiostoma australiae (assembly GCA_022392945.1). Lineage (NCBI taxonomy): Eukaryota > Fungi > Ascomycota > Sordariomycetes > Ophiostomatales > Ophiostomataceae > Ophiostoma > Ophiostoma australiae. The sequence continues at coordinate 2,688,484 of JAKRGJ010000004.1, read as the reverse complement.
TATAGGACAAATCGCATCTAGAAGGAAATACTGCCAAGACAATCGAGAATAGTGCGCCCTGAGGCGAACTAGTTGCTGTGTTTGCTATTGCATTCTGTGTATTGTCTATTGCCTTGGTTGTCCTTGGTTTTGCACTCTGTACATGGTAGTGATATTCAGGCAGTGAGGCATTTAGCACTGGCATTTGGTGGTTGCCCGGTGCATATTTAAATTCTCCTTGACTGGATACAGAGTACTATGCAGATGGATAGACTGCATAGTAATACAGAATATAGTCGGCTTGGATGGTGCCGTCGAAATACGTTGTTTCTGAGGGTGACAGTGAACACGCGTCTCTGTCCGGTTGCGCAATATCTTGAATACCCAGTATGTATGTAGATATATCTTGTGAGAAGTACAGTCGGATACATTAAATAGGAGGAGAATAGTGTAGGACAGTTCTTGTTTACAGTCTGAGCAAATATAATCGGAGACGTGGTCTCCTGGTGCCAAGCCAGGCCAGGACTAGCTCCATTCCCGCGTTTTGGTGCGCTGGTGCGGCTAGATCGATGGACCCACAATACATGCTCTAGACGTCAGGCCAAGCAGTTTCGCACTCTGTAATACTACATAGTAGGTACGAGTACCGAGAGCTCTACCTGTACGTAGGAGAATACTAGTAATACAGTACATAGTACATGCACAGCTCCGATCTCAAAGTGCTCCGCCACGCTTGGCATCAAGAAGGTTGTGTTGAGACGGTGAGTGTGTTTCGTTTTTTGTGTTCTGTCGACTGGTTGTTTGCTGCCATGTTTCATGCGACGTCTATTCGGTACCAGTATCTGTACAGACCTTGCATTTCTTGCTCCTTCTCTTTCGTTTCTCAGTAGCAAGCGGCAGGCACTGAGCTGTCTTCTTCTGCCATGGACGAGCAACATGGCTCAACTGTAAGCAGAATGGAATACTCTCGATACACAGGCCACGCCAGTGTGCGCCAGGATCATAGACTCCGTATCACGACATGAGCATCAGATATATATCGGGACCTCGGACGTTTTAAAGTCGGCCTGGAGACCCACGAGCGTGCAGTATTTTCCGTACATAGTACATACATACCATAGTAGTAGTATTACAGAGTATGCGCATCGTCTGTACTCCGTACTATGTAATAAGAGTTGAAAGGTGGGGTCATCGGCTGCCTCTTTTGGGACCCACAATAATCTGCACAAAGTCTTATTTCCTCAGTACTTCGTTCGATGGTATGTGCTATATTTCTTTTTTCGGATTATATTGTAATTTGTTTTATTTTCTCGCAGCACCATTCGCTCCTTCCCAAAAACAACACCCATTGAGCCATTGAAAACCGCATACTATGTATACATTGTATGTCTGGCGGACACCAGAGTGACGTCGGTCGGTGGCTCCTTCCCATCCCTTCCGTCGTCTTTCCCTGGTGGCCTGGCCACGTCCACTTCCCGGCGGTTCCTTGTCTCTGGGACGCCTAGCTGTTGGTCTTGCCAATCGGTCAATTGTGCTCGCTACTCTGGAGATGGGGAGATGCGAGTGCCCCATTGCTCTTTCCTTGTTTTGGTGTAAAGCTCCCCCATGTCGCAAGCTCTTGCCTGTAACATGGAGTAATACTGTACTACTGTACTATGTAGCCATAGCTTCCTTCCCTATTCGTATCTACGTGTCTTGGCTTGCCCAGCTGCATCTCCATCCTCTATCTGACCTCATCCACCACCACCATTGCCATCACCATCACCGTCACCATCACCGTCACCAGTACACAGCCTCTCAGGACCGCACTCTATTGTCTCGACCTACAGCTCACTCTTGTTTCAGTCTCTCGTTGGCAGGCCCGTTGGCTTTTCTCTCGGCAAAGCTTCTCGTGTCTCGAGCTTGTCTCTCGTTGTCGTCCGTCTTTGGCTTCACTTGTCACTTGTCCACCTCTTCGGCACACCCTCTCACTCTCCGGCTTGTTCTATTCGTCTGCTATCTTTCATCTCTTACGGTGTGTCTGGTTTTGTGCGTTGCGATCAACACACCTTTACTCTCTGGTAAGCTCAGACAACGCATGTGTGCATGCATACGCCCGAGGCCACTTTGGTCACATTCGGGCGTCTGTCATCTTTCATCGTTATCCATCATCTGTCATCTTGCCATCTCTGCCGTCTTGTGCCGTTTTCTCTCCCACTGCAACGCCGTTGAACAATATGACATAGTGCCTCCCCCGTGTGCCCGTACCTCCTGCATAGCCTCGCGCCTCGTCTAGCCTATCCCCCGTCCTTGACACTTTAGCTATTTGACCTTATCAGTTATCACCAGCCTGCTAGTCTGCTGCTCTTCACCCAGTAATACTCTGCTTAGCAACCCTTCCCAACACTGCACTGCCCATCACTGCCCAGAGATCCATCCATCCTCCTCGCCGACCCGAGTCCGGCTCTTGCACATCGTGATATTCCCTGCCGATCAGGTGCAGTTTTGGCTTCCTTTTCATTTGCCCATTTCCCTTTGCTTGGGCATGCCGTCGCCATGGCCATAGCCACTGCATTTGCCTGGCTGCCTTGTCGCTGTCGGTCTTGGCCGCTGTCTTGTGCCAAGATGTCTTTCTCGCCCCAACACCCATCCTTTATTCGAGTCCATATCGCACAGTCTCCGTTACCACAATCCGATCGCTACCCTCTGTTGTACGTCGTGTGCGCCATGTGCACCATGTATTGCCGTATCGTCACTAACTCGCGTGCTCGCTGCCCACTAGTCACCGTTCGCTGCCCGACAGATATCGATTCACCATATCCGAACATATTACAGGCCATATTGGACCCTTGCAGAATAACATATCCTCTTTCGGTAGCTGTTCTGCACCTGTTGGGACTGCTTGATACACAATATTGTCTTGCAAGTCCGCTGCCACTGCATAGCGGCCTACTTGTTCCATTTCCATCCTCTGTATTCAATAATCATTCCTTTTTGGATAGCAAAGCAGCCGCGTCTCTATCGGGTTGTTCTCCACTGCCGTTGACAGTGTGTCTAAATCGGGTTTTCTTTGATTCTATTCCTCGACTATTCGACTATTCGACTATATTCCTTCCCACCGGCATCGACGTCTCGACTCCCTTTATATCTTGTTCACTTCTTTCGGAATCAGACAACAAACACTTTGAAAATCACAATGGGCTGTAAGTGTCTTCTTTCTTCCTCTTTGTTTCGTCTTTTTTCCTCGTGCGGTCTCCCATTGTCTGGGCAGGCGACCACAGCCTCTCTCTAGCCCAGCCCCCCATCCTTTTCTTTTGTCTTGTCTCTTTTGTCGTGCGTCTTGTCTTTCTTATTTCCCCAAAAGTCCCTAGTCTGCCAAGACCTCCTTTGATTTGACAGTTCTATCAACCGATTATTGCGTCGGGCCATGACTGAGCTGGCCATGTCCTCTGTATATCACTCTGTATATCATATCACTCTGTCACTCTCCTGGGCTCTCTCGCGATATTTGTCTCTTTATCTAGCTTTCTCCTCCCTTTCGTCGCATCCAATATCCCACTGCCCCTTCTGCCCAAGACGTGACCTTTGGACTCTTCGACATCACCTGCATCGTCTACATAGTATCTTCCGCATCTTCCGCATCTTCCGCATCTTCTGCTTCTTATACCTTATATCTTATATCTTGCAACGCCCTCTATCTCCACATCATCACCGCCGTCATTCTCGCCCTGCCTCTATTGATCTCTCATCTTCTCTGCTCTTTGCCCTTTTCTCCTGCGTATATTCGTCATTCCACCTCATCCGTCGCCTCTCGACTTGGGCTGAGACGACTTGACATATACACTCCGAGACACTGAGCCCCTTCTCCTCTTGCCCTGCGTTACACCAATCACTGCGACACCACAGTCTCCTTGATCCATTAATTACAGCTTATATATTTTCTATATCCCCGTTCCATTTTCCACCTCGAATCCTATCCGGCGCTCCTCCCCTGTCGCTAGCTGTTTTGTCGTTGTTTGTTTCCCATCTACATTGATACCCATCCACTTATTCTTGATATTTCCATCTTGCTTTGATTTTCTATTTTCGTTTTCTATTCTCTGTTCTCTGTTCTCTGTTCTCTGTTCTCTGTTTTCTTTTTCACTTCTTCTTCCATCAAACACACACACACACACACACACACCATCACCATGCCGCAACCACCAAGAGACAACGCCAACGGCCAGGCTGACATTGACCCTACAGCCTCCGTCAACTTCCGCAAGGAGGTCCAGAAAACCGCTAATGGCAACTACGGCACCGCTGCCGGCAATCCCAGCACTGCCGGCGCTGCCGGTTCCAGCGAGACTGCTCCGCTGCTAGCTGGCGGCTCGGCCCAGCCTGTCCACCACACTCTGAACGACAGCCCGCATCACCACAGTTTCACCCACCGTCTGCTCTTTGATAAGCACCACACCCCCGGCTACGACAGCTCCAACAGCATCACTCGCAGCGTCGCTCACACTGCCAACATCACCAAGGCCACCCTTTACTCCAGCCCCGTCAATGTTCTCCTCGTCTTCGTTCCCCTTGGCATTGCTGCCGGCGTTCTCGGCTGGGGCGCATCCACCATCTTCACTCTCAACTTTTTCGCCATCATCCCGCTTGCAGCCGTACTGTCGTTTGCGACCGAGGAGATTTCTGTTCGGCTGGGCGAGTCCTTGGGTGGCCTGCTCAACGCTACGTTTGGCAATGCCGTCGAGCTGATTGTTAGTATCGTCGCTCTTCGCCAGGGCCAGATCGAGGTCGTCCAGGCCTCCATGCTCGGTTCCATTCTATCCAACCTGCTCCTTGTCCTCGGCATGTGCTTCCTCCTTGGCGGTATCTGGAACATGCGCGGCACCGACGGACGCGCCATGGAGCAGAGCTTTGCCTCGGCCACCGCCCAGACCAGCTGCTCGCTCATGGCTCTGTCGTCTGCCTCTCTTATTATCCCTGCGACCCTCTACAGCGCCATTGACGACTCCGCCGACGAAGAGGCCAAGCGCGTCACCATGCTGTCGCTCTCGCGCGGCACTTCCATCATCCTGCTGTTCCTCTATGTTCTCTTCCTATACTTCCAGCTGCGCACGCACGCCAACCTTTTTGACCCCGAGGCCACCCCTTCTGCCTTTGTCAACGGCCTCGACAGCGACCACGAGCACGACGGCGACGACACCTCGTCTACTGCCGGCGAGGAGGAGGAGCACATGAGCCCCTGGTCTGCCGGTGCTGTTCTTGTTGTTGTCACCCTGCTCGTGTCTTTCTGTGCCGAGTACCTCGTTGACAGCATTGACGAGATTGTGGCTTCGGGCAAGATCTCCAAGAGCTTCATCGGTCTCATCCTGCTGCCCATTGTCGGTAACGCCGCTGAGCACGTCACTGCCTGTGTTGTCGCTACTCGCAACAAGATGGACCTCGCTCTTGGTGTCGCTCTCGGCTCCAGCATCCAGATTGCCCTGCTCGTCACTCCCGCCCTTGTTATCGTCGCCTGGCTTATCCTCGACCAGCCCATGACTCTGCGCTTTGAGAGCTTCCAGACCGTCGTTTTCGCTATCAGCGTCGTTGTCGTTGCATACACGGTCCAGGACGGCAAGAGCAACTACCTAGAGGGCGCTATGCTCGTCGGCCTATACGTCATCATTGCCCTGGCCTTTTACGTCAGCCCCGGCGATGCTCTCGACAAGGCCATGACCAGCTTCTACAGCCTCATGGGCGTGTAAGCAACTAGTCCCGCCGTCTTTCGACGCTGGACATCATTCTACACCACAAATATCTATATAAAATACTATCTAGCCACCGGCATCAGCTGCCTCTCTCCTGTTTATTTGTCTTTTCTTACTTGCTCACACTACATCTTTGGAGTCACTTGGACTTTTTCCCTGCCTTTATTTTCTTTTTCAATCTCTTTTGTACAATTAGTCTTGGTCCACATCTTTTGTCTTGCTACTATCTTGGGTATCGTATCGGTTCAGGTTTACACTTTGTCATAAATACATCACAAACTATCTTTTAGCCCGTTCATTTAGGATTATTCGCGTGGTTTTGTCTGAATTTTTCAAATTGCTTTTTCGACAATCAAATGCTCAGCTATGCTTTTGCGCTGCTATGTACAATAACCCAAGAAAAGAAAAATAACACTGTTGTAAACGCGCAAACGCCATCCCATTACTTTTTTGCTTCTTCTGCTCGTACTGCTGTCTTAGCTTCCTACAAGGCAGGCTTCGACATTGGCAGAACAACACCCTGCTTCTTGAGCACACGCGGCTTCGTGGCGTCCTGGAAGGCAAACGTCGTCGACCACTCGGGGCCGACTGGCAGACGCAAAGACCGCTCGTACTGGCTGCGCGTCTCAAACTCGTGAGGCAGGATCGACGCCAGGTACTTTTCGGTCTTGCGCACCCGGCGCTCGCTGATAATCACGCGCTCGAGCTTGGCATCCTTGCGGCCCGCAATCTTCTTGTCAATCGCCTTCTTCTCGCCCTTGACATCCATCATCTTGGCCTTCTTCTCCTCCTGCGCCTTGATGGTCCGCTTCGACAGGCCATCGCCTGTCCACGAGCCCCAGCCAGCCACGAACTCGTTCTTCTTCTTCTTGCCGAGGCTGCGCTCCTCCTCCCACGCCTCGGCCTCCTCGGCCGCCTGCCGGACCTTTTCGGCCGCAAACTCGGCTGCGGCGTGGTCCTCGCCCAGCGCCTTGAGCAGCAGCTTCTCGTTCTGGCCGCGGAACTGCACAACATTGCCGTTCCTGTCCATGCGGCTCACGCTGGCACCACCGCCAGTGCGCGGGCCGGCATCGTCCTCGCTATCCGAGCCAGACGACGACGTGTCCGAGCCGTTGCCGTTTTGTGCAGGCGCAGGCGCAGACTTGGCCAGTGCAACACGCTCTCTGGCGACAGCATTCTGCTCTAGGACGTCATCCACGACAGCCTCAAGAACAAGGCGGCCGTCCGTGGTCACGCCAGCAAGAGAGTCCGAGTTGGCAACTGTTGTGAGCTTGCTCGACTTGGGCTCCTTCTTCTTGCTGCCGTTCTTGCTGGGAACAACAGTCCACGAGCCGGCGTCGCCCGGGGCGGACACCTTAACGGGGGCGCGGGGCGTGCTTTCTGCGAAGCCAGAGGATTGCGTAGCGGGTGCAGCGGGAGCCGCAGCAGGGGCCTTGTCCTCGGTGGCAGAAGAGGCTTTGGACTTCTTTGTGCGCTGCTGGGCCTGGGCAGCGGTAGCACCAGCACCGGCAACAGGGCCGTAGGTCCGGCGGCCAACGACGGCATCCTCGTCGGCAGCCTTGTTCTCATCCTCAAACAAAACATTGTCGCCGTCCTCGTCGTCGGAGCCGCGGTCCAGGTCGCGCATGATCTCGGCGACGACATCGTCGTTTTCCTTTTTGCGTGCGTCCTCCGCCTTGCGCATAAAGGCAATGCCCATGAGGCCCTTGGGCTCCTCGCCCTTGGACGCCAGTGCCTCGAGCTTTTTCTTGGTCCGCTCGCGGAACTTGTCGTCATCGCTCTCTTCGCCATAGCTGTCGTCATCGTCCTCGTCCTCGTCATCGTCGTCGCCCTTTCCGGCTTCCTTGCCGCCGACACCGGCACCCTCAACACGCCGCCGCAGCTCCTCGTCCTGGCGCGCCATGTCCACAAGGCCGGCACGGTAGTCGTCGTCCCACGCAGCACGGTTGGTGCCCTTGCCCTTCTTGGCCCACTTGCTGTCGCGATGGCGCGAGCCCATGCGCTCCATGGCGCGCTGGCGGTGCTGGGCTTCGCGCTCGGCCTCCGAGTCGGCATTGCCGTCGCTGTCGTGCTCGGCATCTGAGTCGGCCAGCATCTCCTCAGCACGCTGGCGCTCGCGGCGGTGCACACGGCGGTACGCCTTGGACTTGATCTTCTTGATGCGCTTGGCGCGGGCCACCTCTTGCGACTTGAGCTCGCGCTCGCGGCGCTTCTGGCCAATCAGAGCCTTGAGCTCGTCGGGCGACAGTACTGGCGGATTGTCGGCAAGCTCTTGCTGCTTGCGCAGCTTCTCCTGGTGGCGTGCATCCTCCTGGGCGCGGGCGCCGAGGCCGCTCTCCTCCATGATGGACAGAATGGTGCGTTCGAGGTCGGTCTGGGCGGCAGCCTGGGAGTTGATGGGCGTCAGGGTGGTGGTGTCGAGGCCGGTCGAGGCCAGCGAGCCAGCGACGTCAAAGGTCAGGTGCTCAGCGCGGCGGTTGTGCTTGACGGTATCGGTCCAGCGGTCGAGAGTCTCGTGGGCCTTGCCGGCAGCAGCGACACGGAGCTTCTCGTCCTGCTGCATGGGCAGGAGAGGCACGTTGAGGGTCTTGTCCGAGGACGAGTTGGCAGTGGCCTTGAGGGACTTCTTGAGGTTGCGGTCCTTGGTGGTGAGGGCACCGATGGAGGCGTTGAACTTGTAGGGGTTGGCAGACGCGTTGGCCATGTCGGCGTCGCTATCTTCCTCGTCGCTGTCGTCGCCGGCATATGCCGAGGCAATACTCTTGAGGGCATCCGACTTGGCAAAGACACCCTCGTCCTCGTCCTCGTCGTCCTCGTCGCTGTCCTCGTCACTGTCCTCCTCATCGTCGCTCTCGGAGCCAGTAATGGACTCATCACTAGCGTCGTCTGAATCCTCGGAGCCGGAGCCGGACTGTGGCGAAGTAGCCGACGCATCGGACATATCTTCGTCGGAGTCGGCCTGCTTCTTGGACTTGCTCTTCTTTGACTTTTTGGATTTCCGTGTCTTGGCACTGGCCTTGCTGTCGCCAGCCTCGTCCTCGTCAGACGACACAATATCGAGAGCGGCAGCCAGGTCAATGGCATCCTCACCGAGCTCGCCACCGTCGTCGCCCACATCCTCATCAGAGTAGTCGCTTGGGTTATCGAAGCCGTCAAATTCGTCTGCCGTCTTTCTTGGCTTCTTTGCCTTCTTGGGCTTTTGCTGGTTGGCTGTGCTGCCGCGGAAGGAGAAGGCATCAAACATCTCGTCGTCACTATCGCCAAAGGCTTCATCACTGTCGATCTCCGAGTCGTCATCATCGGCACCGACACCCTCGCGCCACTCGTTGCCCTCGCTGTCGCTGTGGATCTCGTCGGACGAGTCGTCGCCGTCGTTGTTGGGCCGCCTCCGTTTTGATGATCCGCCCTGCTGTTCCTCGTCGTCGTCTTCGTCGTCTTCGTCTTCACCCTCGTCGTCATCGCCGCCTCGCCGGCGCTTCGAGTCGCGATCGATTTGCAGGTCACGCGTGCGCACACCCTTCATGCGGCGCTCGGTAATCTGTTTCTCGGCAAGAGCCATGACGTCGACACGGCCGCCCTGGCGGGTCTTAGGAGCACCGCCGCTCGTACGCGAGCTGAGGGGGGCACCTCCGCTCCCACCGGCACCTCCACCACTGCCATTGGCCTTCTTTGCGCCGCCGCCGCCGCCGCTCTTCCGCTTCTTGTTGGGGTTTGCCAGCAACGGCCGCCCGTGGGCCTGGCGACCCGGCATATTGTCGGTAGTTTGTGTTTGGTGGTTTACTCGGGGTTCCTCATTCCACAAGGAAGAAAAAAGGCTAGGCGTCGTCGAGTTCGTCTCCGAAAGAGTCGTTGTCTGAGTGCTGATATGCGTGTTCTCGCTTCAATCTATTTTTCTGCCGTCCAACTTTTTTTCTGCCTTGGGCCTCTTTTCCTTTTCGCCTAGCAGAATGGGAAACTTTTTCTCAGTGGGGTTTTCTGCCGCTCTTTTAGTGGTCATAGACGCTCGTAATTGGGCGCATGCTCAACGCTCGAGCAGGGGTTAAAAGCTGGGTATCACTCACCGCCTTTTATTAGTAATGTGGGTCTCCTCCGAGTAGAAGCCAATTCGGAACGACACTGGAAAAATGAAGCAATAAAGCAGCAACCCGGCGAGCATCTCGAGATAGACAGTGCGACCGGCGACCCAGTCACGATATAGGAGGCCGACTTACTTGACGCCAACACTCTCTTCAGATTTGTGCATCCGCAGACACCATCCGCCGGGCACCCACCGATACGCCACTCGCCATCCACGGCCTTTTCCTTGTCACCATCGCCATCCTCCTCTTCTCGAATCACACCACATCACAGCCTCACAATGCGCGCCACCGATATCCTTTTCATGCGGCCGTTTCGCAAACTGCGGCTGACGGTCAAGGACGTTAACAAGGGCTACTACAAGGGCAACCGGACAGGCCGGATGGGTACACACACAAAGCGCGGTGGCTACATGATTGAGTACGCCAAAGTGCGCAGCTACGTCGTGCCATCACTAGACGGATTCAAGGTAAGTTCTCTCCAGACACTGTTTAGTGTATATTGTACATGGTTGCTAACCGGCAGCTTACGCCGTTTGTGAGCAAGCGGATACGGCCGGTGTTTGGTGTGTTCCCGAGCGCCGAGGGCGAAGTCAACAGCCCGCGCAACCCGGCATCCTACCTGGCCCGCTGGAAGGCCGAGAACGGTCTGGACTAGGGGGCTGGTGGGAAAAAAAGAATAGAAGAAAATTCGGAAAATCGGAAAATAGGAAAATAGGAAAAGAGGGGGAGATCATACCAGCGTTGCTTTACTGTAAAACGAAACAAAGGCATTAAGCCATGTACGACTACGCCATGAAAGAATGGGCGACAATTAACAATATACATACAAATCTTCAACTCAGCCAAGCCGACTATGCACAAGGATTGAATGATGATAGCGAGGTCTATTTATACATGCTAATTATGATGCGAGGAAAGCAACGACGGCTCATGAGAGCAGGTGTGTATCAAGAGGAAGTGGAAATCGAGCAGGGAAAAGAAGAAGAAGAGAAAGGAGAAGAGAAAGAAGAAGGGAAAGAAGAAGGGAAAGAAGAAGAGACACGGTGAAGGAAATATACGACAAAAGATGGCTGAGAGAGAAACGGCATAGGAGCAAATGCACAGTGGTCTTCCTCTAGGAAAGCTGGAAGCAGACGTCTAAACTACCTCGCCTCGACAGTCGCGGCTTCACCTGTGGCTGTGGTCCCTGTATCGGCTGACGTCGAGTGTAGAGTCACCATACTGGCCGAGTCTGCCTCCTTATTGAGCGAGAACGGCGACGCAATACCGCCCACAAAGGGCCGCTTGCCCGAGGCTCCAATGTAGGTCGACTCGTGCGCCTTAAGCGGGGTGCCACCAATGGACATGGACAAGGGCGCATTTGCGTCGCTCTCGAGCTCGGCGCTGACTTTGCTCGCCTCGGCTGCGTCAGGCTTGGCCTCTGTTACTGCTGGTGGAAGCGAAGGCACTGCAGGCTCTGGCTCAGACTCGGTATCTCTTTGCATCTTGGCCCGCCGCCGAGACCGGCTGCGGCTGCGGTTCTTGGCCCGGGTGTTGTTGGGGGCTCTGGGGTCTTTGCGGCCTGCATCTACCGTCTCGTCGGCTTCCTCTTCACGCTCAACAGTGACCTCGTCGTGCTTGCTACCCCATAAAGACCACAGGGCCATGCCGTGGTTCTGCTTGTGCGGGCTCTTGTCCGACAGATCCTCGCCAATCTTGATGCGGGCAGCCAGCGAACTGGGTGGCGGGTGCTCGCCCGGTCCAAACGACTCGAATCCGACAGCAGCGTTTTCCATTCTCTTCTTGAGGGTGCGGCTGCGGTCGCGCGAGTACCGCGAGTCCCACTGCTTCTTCGCACCAGTCCAGGCGCGCACAGGCCCGCGCTTGGGGACGCCGACCCAAGCAGGGTGCTCCAGGGCCATGCGAGGGCCAGGCAGCTCATTCGCAGGCGGGAGGGGGTAGACATCGCCGTGACGGGTGACACGCTGGCGTATCATATGGTCGGTGAAAGCTGGCAGAGGATCCCCTGCCCGCCCAATGGCACTGCCAATGTTTGCAGGATTTTCAGAGCTGGATTTGGTCTGGGGCTTGAGAGCGCCATTTCCGTAGCTGCTGCCATTGGTGGTGCTCTCGGCGGTTTGTGTGCCGTTTGCCTCGGCTTCCTCGGTAGCGCCGTCGTCCGCATCCTCTCCATGCTCAGAGCTTGAGCTAGAGATAACAGACATATCATCCTCGGCAATGGCCTCCATCTCAGTGTTCTGGGCCTTGGACAGCGCCCATGTACCAAACTGTGCAATCGATCGGTACATATACTTGGCAGGCCGCGTGAAGCTCAGTGTCGGGGCAACATGGCACAGGTCATCCCAGACTTGCAGCTGGACATCCGTGGGTGGGTAGCGGTCCACGAGAGCGCGGACTTCGGGGTCGGTAGCAGCAGAGACAGGCGCATACTTGAGCGGGTCGGCACACTTGTGGGCGATGAACATTTGCTCGTCGCGCAAGATCTCGCCGCCACCAGTAATGACCAGCAAAGGGGGCAGGCCACCAAGTGTTGGCTGCAGCGCCGGGCTCACGAGCGGGTGGTCAAGCATGTTGTTGGTCGTGTAGAGCTGGATCTGCTCGTTGACCTCAATGGTCTCGGGCTTGCCGTCGTCATTGGATACGTCGATAAACTTGAGGTTGTTGGCGGCAAACATGGCGCGAGCAGCCGCCTCCTCCTCCATCATATCCATGCTTAGCAGAGGGGACGTGAACAGAATATCCTCGGCGCCCGTCTTTGCGCGGCCGGCCTTGAATCCAGCACGCGCCTTCTTGTTTTTGGCGTGCATGTCTCGCAGCACAGATTCGGACGCGGGCGGCCATGCCATCGATGGCCGCTGGTGGAAGCCGTGCGACGGGATGTAGTCCATGGGACACTCGACAGTCAGACTGGGGAAAGAATGCGTGAGATCGACCCAAGGGCTGATAAGGATAGCGCCCGCTGGCAGAGGGATGCCCTGGTCGCGCAGGATGACGAGAAGAGACAAGACCATGCCGCCGCCCGCCGAGTCGCCCGCAAGCACAATCGTGCTGGCATCGTTGTCCTGGAGGCTCAGCAGGTGCAGGTAGGCGGCCAGACAGTCGTGGATGCCGCAGGGAAAGGGGAACTGCGGTGCAAGGCGGTACCGCGGCGCAAACACACGGGCACGGAGCTTTCGGGCATGGCGCTGTAGCTGATAGCGGTGCTCGTCGACACTGCCCATGTAGTAGGCACCACCGTGGACATAGAACATGACGCGGCGAGCAGGCCTGCCGGTCGGGTCTTTGCGGCGGCGTTCGGCGTAAAGACTTTTCATCTCGATCCATTCGGCTTGGAGGGCGCTCTTTGGTTTGCGCCATTGCCACCACTTGTGGCCGCCAACTTTGCGAATGCCCTCGGGGCCGAGCTGTACTTCCAGAATCTCAGCGGCACGGGCCTGATGGTCGTCGGAAATGGTCACAGGCTCGAGGCGGATCCAAGACGGTGCAGGAACCCATTGCGACATGAAGGCCTGGACCTCCTCGACGGTATGGTGGGATGCATAGGTGAGAAAGGCGCGGACGAGGTGAAGGCCCTGGTCGTAGGGCAGGTGAGCAGTCGGCCGTTCTTTGCGAGGAGTGCGGTTGAGGTACTGTTTTTCAGTTTGTCAGCCGAGCTGTAGATTTGGTTGCAGGCAGGGTCGTTCGTCTGTATGTCTTACATGTGAGAAAAAGGTCGAGATGACTTTTGGCGTGACGGCCAGCGAGACCGTGGCCGTGTTGAGAACCATGCTGTCGGTGGCTACAGAAGCAAGTATTCAAGAAGCTCAAGATCAGGAGCAGCAGGAGTAGAAAATCAAAAGAAGAAGAAAAAACAGTAATAAAAATATATATAAAAATCCAAGCAGCTGTCCGCGATAAGACGAGACAAGATAGGAGGTCGCTGTCGAGGGCGTTGGCGATGTTGGTGCTGAGTGCTGACTTGACAATGCCGGGTAGCAGTCCGCACAATTAGGTAGGCATCGTAGACGAGGATGAGAAGGAGAGCTTCCAGTGTAGTTTTAGGGTGGTGAGAGATGTTGTGGTCAGGCCTAGGTGCATGCGAAAGAAGAGTAGATTTTATTGTTGTTGACTTTGGACTCCTGCCACGCCCAGGAATACAGCTGCACGGATATGGAAATGGACAGGGAAGCTCGGACGTCACCTACCATGTACATACATACTATTAGCTCGCTCTTTCCCTCTTTCCCGAATGATTGTATTAATGCCACTATGGAATGGTCCGTAAAAGTGGGTCTACTCAGCCATAACCTGCAGGTCGGTTCTGGCCAGGGCGGACTTGCTCTCCTCTCTCTCTTTGTCCGCTTCTTGCTTCGAGTCTTTTGTCCCGTTTGGTGTTTATTTCTTTCCACTTTATTGCAACTACTGCTTGCATTTAATAGAGGCATTTCTCATCATTGTTGGTGGATGTTTAGTAGTGTTTGGGCTGGGTTGTACCTGCCTTCTGCCAAGGTTGTTGATCGCTCCTTCCCCAGTGATCCTCGGGTTCGGCAACACGGTGTTAGTGATGTCATTGACTGTCTCAACTGTCACGCTGCATGCGTCGTCCACAACGGGCAGTCGCAGTTGGAAAACAGAAGGCGCAATAAACACTGCAAACCTCTCTTCTGGTTATTATGTAATCAGTATGTGTTTCCCATTCAACTATCCAATGCGACAAGGTTCTCTCGGCTGTAAAGAATCCAAATCAAATAATCAATCGACACTACAATATTGACCAATAATCCATATCGGGAAACAATTTACAACTGTCCACAGGCATTGCCGCCTGTGGTTCGGGTTGAGCGCTGCAACGGCCACTAACAGTCTCTAGTGATATCTAGTGATATCTACAGAAGAGTTATATTTTATGCCAAGGCATCGACGGGCGGTCTATTTGGTCCATTGGGCCTATTGGTATTGGGGAGGATTGGCCAAAGCCGCCGAAAAGGACATGCGGGCGGGTGTGTTAATATTGGTGATTATTGCCTGCTGTAAGTTGTTGTACTGTTTAAGATGCTGTTCATAGCTGCGAAGATTGGCAAGCGCATAACATCTTAACAGCCGGTACGATGTACAGGTAAAGACGTGGCACAACAGTTGTCTACGATAATACTGACTGTATACGGGTGGCTGAACCGGTACAGGTGATTGCATCCTGGGGAGGCAACCTATTGTTTGAAGATGGGACGAGTGTTGGTATAATTTGGGCGTGGCGCTATTACACTCAATTGTATGTATTATAGCATTGTTCGATATCTCATTCAGTCATGCTGCTCAGTATTCTAAATATTTATCTGCACGTTTTGGTTACAATTTCAAGACTGGCAACCCTGTTATAAATGATATCAGAAATATCAAACAACCACCACAAATCTAGAAAATATCAAATAAAATACATCAGATACTAAGAATCGACGTAAATTCACTGATATTTATACACAGTTTAGGCAAAAGAAACACAACCCAGGCACACAGAGGGCCGGATTGTTATTTAGCGATTATATAATACATCATGTTAACACAGTTTAGCTTCACTATCATCTTATAGCACTGTACACTCCACATTCACCATATGTGCATGACTATACACGTGACTAGGTCATGAGTACTAGCGTACAGTACTCTCACGGAAAAAGTGAGCGGAAAAATTACAAATGACTAAGCTATAGGGCGGGCTGCGTAGCCCTGATCCACGCTAGCCCCATAGAGTCAGGGCGAAAAAATTTAATTTGGTGTGGCCTAACATTTTGGCTGGTGGGTGTCCCACCCGGGGCTGTCTCTGGCAAAAGAATCGTCAAGCGGGCTTTGCATCTCGAAAATTCAAACTTTTTCCCTTCACCATCACCACCAACGCAAAGGGTAAGCGATACCTCCCACGGCAGACAGGACTAGAGAAGAGAACAAGAAGAGGAGCAAGACAATCGACGGCATTGTTGCGAGTGTTTTATTGAAGCTGGCGACACTTCCGAATTGACGGCGACACGACATCGACGACATCGACGACATCCAAAATCGACAGCCAGACAGCAGAATACTTGGACATTCCCAGACACGATACTTCTGCAGATTCTGCAGGCTCGGCAGACTGCACGCACATTTCTTACACGGCTCTCGACTGCACACCGCAAACTGCAAACCACCAACTTCAAATCACGCTCGCAACGACATCGATTTTCTTTCTTTCTTCTCTGGCTTCAATCTTCATCCTTTTCCCGTCTCGCCTCTCCAGTCTCTTGAGTCAACTACGACTGCACAGAACAATTGTTAACATCTCTCAGGACTCATCTAGTACCTTTTAATCAGGAGCCATGGGTCGTGTTATTCGCAATCAGCGCAAGGGCGCTGGCGGCATCTTCAAGGCCGTACGTATCCCCCGCCTTCTGGATCTGACAGTCTTGACGACTCAGTTCTATTCATCTTCCTTCCCATCAATCACCAACGCGAGAGCAAAAACTCACACTCACAGGTCACCCGTCTTCGGAAGAACCCCGCCAAGTTCCGCACTCTCGACTATGCTGAACGTCACGGCTACATTCGCGGCATTGTCCGTGAGATCATCCACGACCCCGGTCGGGGTGCTCCCCTGGCTCGCGTCTCTTTCCGCGACCCCTACCGCTTCAAGCTCCGCACCGAGACCATGATTGCCAACGAGGGCATGTACACCGGCCAGTTCATCTACGCCGGCAAGAACGCCAACCTGACCGTCGGCAACATCCTGCCCCTGGGCTCCATGCCCGAGGGTACCGTCATCACCAACGTCGAGGAGCACGCTGGTGACCGTGGTGCTCTGGGCCGCACCTCCGGCAACTACATCACCGTTGTCGGCCACAACCCCGATGAGGGCAAGACCCGCATCAAGCTGCCGTCTGGCGCCAAGAAGGTCGTCAGCAGCAAGGCCCGTGGTATGATCGGCATCGTTGCCGGTGGTGGCCGTACAGACAAGCCCCTGCTGAGTAAGTTTTCTCTCTACGCATCTCGTCAAGCCTGATACAACAAAACAAAAACAAAACAAAACAAAAACAGCTCTAACCATCAAAACAGAGGCTTCGCGTGCCAAGCACAAGTTCGCCGTCAAGCGCAACACCTGGCCCAAGACTCGTGGTGTTGCCATGAACCCCGTCGATCACCCTCACGGTGGTGGTAACCACCAGCATATCGGTAAGGCCTCGACCATCTCCAGATACGCCACACAGGGTCAGAAGGCCGGTCTTATTGCTGCGCGGAGAACGGGTCTGCTGCGCGGTACCCAGAAGACCAAGGACTAAATATTGCAATAACAATAACAATCATGATCTGTTAATGCTATATTTATGTCTTCTTGCTCTTCTGTGGCGTGTAGGTTGTCAGTGTGTCCTGGGTAGTCGCATGGGAATTCAGTTCCTGGGGGCAGAAAAGGCCTCTAGCACTGGTGTTCAAACTTTCTTCTTTCTATTTTTTTCTAGTTGGCTGGAGCACATGCGGGTTTATAAAAAGAAAAATGGGCAACGGCAAAACAAAATAAAAAAAACTTGAAATAACTAAGAGTTTGTGAGGTGACTGTTGCACAGCAAAGCTCGACAGATATACAACGTCTCGTCTGGCCGTGTGGTTGTCGACACCATCTCGGCAACGTGAAGCTTTTCATCCCATGTCGTGATACCGTGGTGTCACCAAGACATATTCGATGCCAGCGTCTCTGCGCCACGGCTCTCCGTCCAGCTGCTGTGACACACATCTCATCGTCAATATAGTCAGCCCTGCCTATGCTGTCTTGTCTTGTGCCTTGGCCGTCTACATAAGATGTAGACGGCCTTCTCGCGATGCTGACTAAGCGCACATTCAGCAAACATTAAAGACAAAGACACACAGCTCTTACATTACTTACATAGCACTGACTGCAGCATCTCCTCATCTTACAGATACCGCACCTCCGCAACAGGCAACTGCCAATGGCCTCAATTGACTGCCATTGATCATCTACCCATTAATGGCCTCGACTACCGCCCACGTTGTTAGCACCGCTGCTGTACTGCGAGATCATATGCCCCACATTGGGAAAACCCTGCTGGCTGCCAGCGCTATTAGCGCTGTTCACCATTCTTACTAATAATATGCGTGGAGAAAGACTAGTACCCCGCCGGCAGAACAGCTGCATACATACCTCGCATCGACACCTCTCTTCTCCGATCCGCTCGTCTCTTCCCTCTTCTCTTTTCCTCTTTGTGTCCCTATCTCCTACTTGCATACCACTTAACAATCCCTCAAACAACCACATCCATCACAATGGCCGCCAAGAAGTACAGCCTCCTCTGCCTGGAGAACCCTCTCCTCGGTAAGCACCCCCCTCCTCGCCGACCCCCTTCCACCCTCCCCATCACCCGGACTAACAACCAGACATCATCGCCGACGGCGACGAAACCGTCCTTGATGCCTACAAGATCAAGGCCAACGATGCCATCCTCGCTGAGCCCCAGCACCTCGGCATCTACGATGACTTTCTCAACAACCGCAACGCCGTCCTGAGCGCCGGTGGTGCCGCCCAGAACACTGCCCGTGGTGCCCAGTACATCCTGCCTGCCGACAGCGTCGTCTACCTCGGTGGCATTGGCCAGGACAAGTACGGCCAGATCCTCAGCGAGACTGCTGCCAAGGCCGGTCTGCGTGTCGAGTACCGCGTCGACGCCAAGGAGCCCACCGGCCGCTGCGCCGTCGTCGTCACCCCCGGCAACCGCTCCATGGTCACCGACCTCGGTGCCGCCAACCACTACGACCTCGAGCATCTGCAGTCGCCTGCCATCTGGTCGCTCGTCCAGGGTGCCGATGTGTACTACATTGGCGGCTACCACCTGACTGTCTGCCCCCCGGCAATCATGGCCCTGGCCAAGGAGGCTGCTGCCCAGGACAAGGCCTTTGCCCTGTCCATCTCCGCCCCCTTCATCCCCCTGGCTTTCAAGGACGCCCTCGACGCCACCTTACCCTACCTCGACTACGTCGTCGGCAACGAGGGCGAGGCTGCTGCTTTCGGTAACGTCCACGGCATCTCCAACATTGACCTTGCCAACGTCGACGGCCACCCCGACATCAAGGCCGAGCTCAAGAAGATTGCCCAGTACATGGCCGACCTCCCCAAGGAGAACAACAAGCGCAAGCGTGTTGCCATTGTCACCCACGGCAGCCAGCCCACCCTCGTCGCCATCCAGGGCGAGTCCGAGGTCCGCGAGTACCCCGTCCGTGCCATTGCCAAGGAGTCCATTGTCGACACCCTGGGTGCCGGTGATGCCTTTGCCGCCGGCCTGGTTGCCGGTGTTGTCGAGGACAAGACCCTTGATGAGAGCATCGACCAGGGCCAGTGGCTGGCCAGCCTGTCGCTGACCCAGCTGGGTGCCTCGTACCCCTTCCCCAAGCAGACCTTCACCAAGGCATAGGTGTTTCAGATGTCGCTTTAGATGTCGTCTGCCTGACTGATGTCTGATATCTGATTTCGCTTCTGATTTACCTTGTACTTTGATTATTTTTCACTATTTTTGCATTATATTACTATTATTTATGGGAGTCACGAGGGCACAAAAGGTTTCAACAACATGGAAGATTAACGCTTATATTTTCTGTTCTTTTTATAATGTCTCACAGCAGACATATAGCAGGGCTCTCCCCAGCATCATCATGATCACACTGACACGATACACACACAAATTCAACTTATGATATCCCCTATTTTGCGAGAATCTTGACTGGCTTTGATTTGACTTGACTTGACTTGACTTAAATTTGATTTCCTACATTACTATTATCAGGTGATATGACCTCCTTACATTAAGTGGTAGAACTTCAAACAACTAAAACAACTACTGCTGTTTGTCTTGGTCGCGCAGAGCGCTCATGAGTGCATTCCGGTCATATGCGTTGGTGTCCTCCATCAGGCCCGTACTCCGCACTGCATTGCGGAAGTGTGTCGGGTCGTCCCGGATGGCTGGTGCACCCCGTCCCCAGGCCGTCGATGCATCCTGCCATCCTGCCTGCGACGGCCCTTGCCCCCCTGCAGCACTTGCACTCCCGAACCCGCTGGCTGCAACAGCACTAGCGCCTACTCCAGAGTACTGCGAGCCATAGACGGCATCATATGAGCCGCGGTAGGCGCCCTGGTGCGGCGTCAGCCCCTGGACGGGAGGAAGACTGCTCATGCTGTTCACGGTAAAGTTGCTCGAGTACATCATGTTGTCCGGAATAGCAGAAGCGTCGCCTCCGTTGCCAGAGTTCACGCCTGCGCCAGCACCAGACAATGGCGGAGGCTGGCCCCAGGGGTTAGAAAACCCGTTCAAGGGGCTGTGCGGCTGCTTGCTTGCACCCACCGGCGACAGCGCACTGGGGAATCCGCGAGAGAATCCATCATATCCGCTATACCCGTCAAGGCCATACGAGGACGACACGAGACGCCCGCTGTTGGCTGGTGCCAGGCTGCCTGCAGATGGCTGCCGCATGGCCATGGCCGTGACAGAGGGCATCGAAGGCAGGGGCAGCGGCGAAGTTGCTGCTGCCGAGGCCGATGAGGAGAACTTGCGCTCGTTTTGCTTGTTCACTGTCAAGAACGCCAGCTGCTCTTCAATGTTGGCATGCGGGCGTGCTTGCTGCGGCTGGGGTGTTCCATTCAGACCAGATGCGCCGCCGTACGGAGAGTAGTAGCCAAGAGAGTTTGAGTATCCGTTGGCACTGGCACTGGCACTGGAATTCATGTTTGCATTTGCATTGGCGCTGAAGCCGGCACTCGCATTGGTCTGCTGGCTGTTGTTGGTCCACGGCGAGCTTGGGATGGCCCTTGCTCCCACGGCAGTACCAGAAGGTCCACGGGCTGCACTGACGTTGCTTGGCGTCTGCAGTCGCCCAAATATATCTTCGGCAGTCGAGGTGTTCATGCCAAACGACGATGACGATTGCATAGACGGCATTTGCGACATTTGCGACATTTGCGACATTTGTGACATTTGTTGCATTTGCTGCATCAGTTGGAATTGTTGTAGACGCTGCATTTGCTGCATCTGCTGCTGTTGCTCGAGTGCCTGCATCTCCTGCATTTGTTGCATTTGTCGCATTTGTTGCTGCTTGCGCTGCTGCAGCACATGGGGGGGTGTAGTGCTCGGATTGTAGGGGTGCAGCTCGGGCGGGCTCAAAAAGGTCTCCACGCGGCTATATGTGGCGTCGTCCACGATGTCGGCAAAGTCAGCATCAGACTCTGGCGGCGCATGATGGCCTGATGGTGCAACGCTCGCGGTCCGCGGCTGTGGGCGTGCCTCTTCGTTCGGGTCGATAAAAAAGTCATCGTCATTATCGAAGTCCTTGTAGCTGGCCTTTCTTGGCGCTCCCTGGGGAAGACGGGTGATCGCACGTGGTGTATTGATAGTGTCAGCGGTGATGTCGACGTTGGTATGCATGGGAATTGAAACCGTGTTCAATGGCGGCAGCGCCGCAATCTCAGGGGATGCGATAGTGACATCAGGAACTGCAGAAGTCTCAGGCTTTCCAGGCTTCACGGGCTGTTCAGGCTTCTCAGGCTTTTCAGACTTTTCAGGATTTTCTGCCGACGAGACCTGCATAACAGACTGAGGCTGCGGCTGTGTCTGTGCTGGCGCCTGCTGCCGTGACGGTTTCTTGATTTGAACAGTCTCGGCTTGGGGCTGAGGCGTCTTCCGGGCATCCTGCTGGCGCTTGTTGTTTCTATTTCTGCCCCTGCTGTTTGTGTTTGTGGTCGGTTGGTTTGCAGACCGAGCTGATGGTGGCGTCGTGCTGGATGCAGCTCTGGACTGCGAGGCCTTGGCTGGAGGTGAAGTTGTGGTCGCCTGCACTGTGGCGGGCGCACTCGGTGCACTGGAAGCACTCGACGTGACGGGGATGGATGTCTGCAGTAGGGGTACGTGGTTCTCTGTGAAAACAACCTTGCTGACACTGCGGCCTTCTTCTTGCATACTATCCAGCTGCCACGGGAAATCGGGGCTCTGGACAAGACGTACGGTGCACTCAATGATATCGTAGATACGAGCTAGCGTTTCGTGGGCTGCGTCTTTGCGCTCGACGCCCTCTTCATCGCATTGGCGCTTGAAGGGGCTGTCGGGCCCTGACTCGTGAAGTGCCACCCAGTTTTCAAGCGGTGCCAGGCCAATAACCTCGGCGTCTTCGGGGAGCAAGTAGGGCATTGGCGCGGCATCTGTGGCAGATATTATCTCCACAAACAGCGTCAAGCAGCGCGTAACAGACCGGTGCATATCTGCCACGTGAGGTGCGAGGTAGTGTTTGAATCTGACAATGTCGTCATGGTGAATGGTAATCCATGCCATGCAGACACGGAAAAGAGCAAGGCAAGTGTCGGACGGCGAACTCTTCTTGGCACTGGCCTTCTTATCCTGCGACTTTCCAAAAGACCTCTCGTGAGACTTGTCCTCGCCGCCACGGCCGCCGCGACCATAGGCCCTGTTGTTCTTACCCTCGCCGGCAGCGGGGGCAGCTGGCTTGGCTTTGGGTGCCGCTGCCGGCGCCGGGGCTACAGTGGCTTCTTCCTCTGAGGCTGGCTCTTCAAAGAGGCGCTGGGTTTCCGTCTCAAGAACTCGGCTGAGGACGAGAATTGTCTGTACCATGAATCGGAGCACAAACTGGCAAGACTGTGAGCCGGTGGAGGTCCATTCGCTATTGACCCGTTTGAGGGCAATATCATAGGCAGCAATATTTATGAGTATGGCCTTTTGCAAGTACTCGGACCGTTCCGACTTCTTGAGAAGGGCTTCCCAGCGGTGCAACACCTCGCGCTCCAGCTCTGTCTGTGATGAAAACTCCTCGCCCTTGAAAAAGTTGGCGTGCAGACGTACGAACCATGTGCCAAACATGTCATAGGGGTCTGGGGGCGCGTTGCCGCTCTTGCGCGATGCCGAGGGGGGCTGTAAAAGCTTCTTGTATTCGGACGCGAGATTCTTGGGCGTCAGAGTAAAGGGCTTCTCAACCGACCAGGAGCGCAAAAAGTGGTAGACAACGTCAAAGTCGCGGCGGTGGTCCGCTAGCACAACGGCCATCTGGTGGTGTGCATCGCCCTCTTGGGGCATGAGAGCCTGGGCCAGGGCATAGTACATCATGGCGATGTCGGGGTTATGGCCTTTCTGGCGCGAGACATTGAGACGGTATCTAGCGAGGTCGCCCATGTGCAGCACGGTGCGGTAGCAAGCCACGGTGAGTTCGTGGCTGAGATCGGCTTCTTCGGCGTCGATGACCTCGTCGACCTTGACGTTGCCTGACTGCATCGAGTTGGCAACGCGCTGAAGCGACCGCATACGGTAGCGCGCAGACAGACGCTCGACAAATCCTTTGTAAAAGTACTGGGCCGTCTTGAGGTGTTTGCCGTACTGCTTCTCAATATTACGGAACTGGACAATTTGGCCGTGGCCGCGGTGGCGCTGCAGGCCGCGCTTGAACTCGGCGCTGATGAGAGTGTGGATGTGCCACAGACGGTCCAAGACACGGTTCTTATGGGCAAACTTAAAGTCTGTAAAGGTAATAGTCATGCAGACAAGGCGAAGGGTCTGGAGATCGAGCTCGACAGCCTCGAGGTCGGCAAGCAGCTTTTTGCTGTTATCTTCCTCATTTTCGATCTGCTCCAGGTGCTTGACCATGGAATGGATTATTTTCTTTCCTTCACTAGAGAGGGTTAGCAGATGAAGATGCAAGATACATGCATGCAGGATGAGTGAGCCAGAAGAGAAAACTTACAGCCAATTACGCTCGGCCTCGGGCACTTCTGGTGCAGGCATCTTGTCGGTCATCTTGATTATACAAAAGCGGCTCGGCGCTGGAAATGGGCACGTGCGTGCGGCGCGAGAGAACGGGAAGCGAGGCTGAGTAAAATGGTATAAAATCGTGGGCCTGTTTATGAGACCAGGGTGAGGTGAGGTTGAGGCCAAAGCGCGGCGTGAGATGTGAATTGTAGCAGAGTATCAGAGGATACTGCCAACAAATTGGTACAATGCTGTAGCCCCGCCGGGACTAGCTGAGATCATACACTTGGGAACGCAGAGACGATGGCAGCATGCTGTCCATTGCTGGGTCGGGGAGAGAAGCTTATCCCGGCGTCGGCTGAATCTGGCATGCAGGTTGATGAAGGCCACATTTGGGGGAGAACGAGCGCCAGGGAGCCCGCTGCAGAGAGGAAGTGAGAAGGGCGTGGTTTGAAGCTTTAATCTAGCGAGAGAGAGCGTGTGCGAAACAGATGGTCGATCGTGGGATCGCTAGCTGGGTCCCAGGACTGTGGTACGGCGTCGTGACAGATGAGGTGATGTCCAGAATAAGGCCGGCCGGGTGGAAATTTGAAGCCTGTCGTCAGAGCTCCACACGACAGGGGTGGCAAGCTAGCCTGATGGGTGTGGCGGTAGCAGTGTGGCGCTACAGTGCATCTGACAGTTTCTAAACGGTGTAAACACTGTAAGCCCCAGCTACCATGGTGACACAATATACAGCCTTTTGGCAGGAGCCACCACTAGCGCCCGCCAAAGGCTTCACCCATTCGACGACATCCCTCCAAGACACGCATAGACGATAGTGTAGACAGCCGTTGGCAAGGGCGCAGTTCTTTAACAGTTTTTCCAGCTTTCACCCTCTACATATTTATGCTCTCCTATTTTTTCTCGAAATTAACAGACATCATTAAGCGTCTGAGCTCGCGCAGTCGGCCGTCATCAGCAGCCCCCCAGTTTGCCTCTTGGACAACGAACTTTTGACAAGATAATTTTCAGTCTCACCATTGTCCCCGGTCCCAGTGCATACTTTCTGGGGAAGAGCTCTACCAGTACGACACTGGAATTCATTTGGTAGACTGATATCAACGGTGAATACTACTAGTAGCCTTGCCATTTGGCGAACCACTGGAGCTTACAGCTAGCTCCGAAAACGGTCGACAGTCGGCCAACACAATAGGAACAATAGCAAGGCTGGCGATACCGCTACCGACCGCGCTATCACACTTTTGACTGCCATTGTTCCCATTCATCACACGGCGCCCCTTCCATTCTCTCATGGTTAGTGCAAGCGCACGCTCGCAGGCCACCAGATATCGCCATCGTGCTGTCTTTATAAGGACCACGAAGCGCCGCCCACCCATCATGGCCGACGACAATGTGGAGGAGATCCCCATTTCCAGCTACAGTCAAAGCAGCAGCACTACCAGCACCAGTTTCCCATATCGCCCATCATACCACACGCCCATCATGATTCAGGACTACTTCACTCATCCGCCGCTTGTCCGCGACAACTATGAGACGGAGACGTCGGAGACGCAGGACGAGACTGTCAACGCCTGTCTGCCACACCTCTATGACCCCAAGTTCTCTGCCGACGACAGCTACAATGAGTTTGGCGTGCCGCACTTGGGCCGTAAGAGCCACATTGCCTTTCTCGAGAAGAGCCTCGGAAATCTGCCCGGCGGCTTTCTGGGATACGATGCCAGCCGGCCCTGGCTGCTCTTCTGGTGCCTCAACGGCCTCTACCTGCTGGGAGCAGATGTTGAGCCGTACCGGCAGCAGCTCATCGGCACGGCACAGTCCATGCAGAACGAGACGGGTGGCTTTGGTGGCGGCCATGGCCAAGCATCTCATCTGGCAACAACGTATGCCATTGTCATGAGTCTCACAATCGTCGGCGGCAAGGACTGCTACAACGTGGTAGACCGGCGGGCTCTGTGGAAGTGGCTGAACTCGCTCAAGAAGCCGGACGGCGGCTTTACTATGTCTGTCGGCGGCGAAGAAGATGTCAGGTAGGTCTTACTCGCTATGCACCCTCTCAGACACAGATCCGAGTCCAATACATCCAAATAGATCATGAGTAAAGACTAACTTTGGTAGAGGAGCATACTGTGCAGCAGTCATCATCTCCATCCTTGGCCTTCCTCTCGATCTGAGCCCAGAATCGCCTGCTTGGTCTCCTAGCATGACAACCCTTTTTACAGGGCTTGCAAACTACGTTCAGAGGTGTAAGTCTGAATTGTTTTGTCATTTCATTTTTAAAAAGATACTATTTCCTTCTTGTTTCTCTTATGATTTGTCACCTATCTTCTCCCTAGCTCCTTCGTCATTACACTCCGTCACATTACCTCATCTTGCGTTGCCTACGTGGCAGTCTTGTGCATATCGTTGTTTTGATATTCTCGTTTGGCCACTTTGCATTTTTTTTGTATCTTACTCTTACCTCTGCTGCCATGCATATGGTGCACACGGGCACACGGGCACATAATGCGACCCTCCTACTAACCACAGTCGACTCTCTACAGGTCAGACTTACGAGGGCGGTATATCGGCACAGCCAGGTACAGAGGCTCATGGCGGATACGCATTCTGTGCTCTTGGCTGCCTGTCCATCCTGGACTCTCCAGACCGCTCTATCCCACGGTATGTTTTATGTTTTATGTTTTCTATTTTATATGTTTTCCATTGTGTCCATTGCATTTATGTCTTAATCTTCTCTTTTTTATGTCTTACATTCTCTTTCGGATGTCGCAAATCAGAGAGGCAACGGTATGGCGAGGAAGGAAAACAAAAGGACCGCATGAGAGTCGAGAGGTGGCCACTCATGTAGTGACAACAATCCGTGCATGAGAGTCTCGATCTAGTTTTCTCAAGGGTGTGTGCATACGGGTGTGCATGCGGATATGGGCATGTTCATAGTCATGGCCGCCGTGGCCGCCATGGCCTTTTGCGTGGTCATGAGTTATGGGCATATATCTATCTCTGCATGGCCTCTGCATGTTGGTTATTGCCGTTGTTTGGGAGGGGTGTGAGATCTTCTGCACTGCGACACTGCTGTGATTTTTTTCTTTTTTCTTTTTGAGACTGCTATGCTTCAACGGGTGTTTTGCCACCAGCTAACAAATTCTCGCATAGGTACTTGGATGTCCCCCGTCTCGTATCATGGCTTGCGTCACGCCAGTATGCTCCAGAGGGGGGCTTTTCGGGTCGGACAAACAAGCTAGTTGACGGATGCTATAGCCACTGGGTTGGCGACTGCTGGCCCTTGGTTGAAGCCTGTCTAGAGCGCTCAGCAGCTGCAACTGGGCCTACGGAGCAAGCTTCTTCTGCATCTGCCTTTGTAAAGCCGTCACAGTCGCTTTTCAGCCGCGAGGGACTGATTCGGTACATTCTCTGCTGCTGCCAGGATCAGACGAAACGCGGCGGTCTCAGAGACAAGCCAGGCCGGTATGTACCTCCGTTTCTTCTTCTTTTTTCCTCTTTTTCTTTTTGGCTGTACAGTAAGTGACTAACATCAACAAAAGTATGTCGGATGCGTATCACACATGCTATGTTTTATCTGGTTTGAGCTCTGCCCAGCACAAATGGGAGCTTGTGGACAAGCCTGCGGTTGTGGAAGACGGTGTTCCCGTATACTCTGAGCCCGTGTGGAAGGCGTCGCCATTTGCATTTGAAGGCAAAGAAGGTGTGCAAGTCTTTGAAGAGGAGGACCGAGTGTCTATTGTCCATCCCGTGTATACAATCGCAAACGACCGCGTCGAGCTCGTCAAGGACTACTTCCGGGCCAAGGCTGGTTTCTAGATATAGGGACAGCCTGGATACGCAAGAATAGTTGCAAATGATATTGTTTTTCTTGTTATTTTTCTTTTGTGAATTACTTGGCGGCAATCATAGGAGTAATATCGCAGGCTACTGTCACCAATTCCGTTCATTATTCAATACTTACAATGTTGGCCATCTCCGCCTATGCACTGACAAAACGGACGATTCAACTATTTCTGATGTAAACATTGGGGAAAATAACACACTGAAAAGTAGAGTGATAAACACAGTGTGATGTGGGCTGCATGGCCTCCTTTCCTGCGGCCAGGCTGCACCGACCTGGCTGGCCGCAGAATTACCAAAAACAGAGGCCGCGGACTCAAAATGCGTGTAGCCGACCAGACTCGACTAGATCTATAATCAATAAAATATGCAGTTTCAATCATAAATATCTAGGAAAAGGAGCGCCATAAAGCATGTCTATAATATATATAACGAGCTTCTGGCCTGCCGAAACGGTCTCCCGCCTTGTTTGGGGGCCGGCGCGCCCATAATTCAATGTTTAGCAATGCGTCATACTTGCATAATCTAAACAACATCATTGCAATCATTGCAATTTCTTGAAATCACTGGCAAAGTCCCTCCTTTGACTTCCGGATAGAAGGAGGGACGGAAGGAAGTGTTGGATGTAGCCAAGGGGGGTTGAATGCAGCCATAAGATTGTATGCAGCAGCCAGGGGAGAAAGAAGAGAGACCACTATTAACAATTATTGCGATGGGCATGCACGAGCCAGAATAGCAACAGTCCCGGACTGTGCGTCTGAAATTCCGCACATATGTATGCGTTGGCAGTGCATCAACCTAGGAGGAAGACGTGCAGCCAATGGCCAGACATGAAATAATCAGACATATGAGTGAATACTCGAGTAGAAGGCGATCAAGTCCATGGAAGCCGATTAATTTCGTCTC
Organism: Ophiostoma australiae; assembly: GCA_022392945.1. NCBI lineage: Eukaryota > Fungi > Ascomycota > Sordariomycetes > Ophiostomatales > Ophiostomataceae > Ophiostoma > Ophiostoma australiae. The sequence continues at coordinate 2,660,209 of JAKRGJ010000004.1, read as the reverse complement.
AGGCTCATATTGATAGGCTTTATCGGTGTATAGATGCAGATAGGACAAAGACGAATGTTAGGAAAGGGGAGCAGCCGAGGAGGTTGCAGTGCGATGTGCTGGGAAGTGAAGAGCCTCGATAACTATAATCATTTAGTCTGCAGTACTACTTTCCCTTTGCGAACTTTACAATTCCAAAGATAGATAAAGTGGAGGAAGGGATTTCCTCAGGATCGTATACGTCTTGTGGCGGTAGAGTCGGGATGGTGTGACCGGACGGGCCCGTTCTTGTTGTGAGCCTACGACTTGCGTCAGGTATCTTGTCATATATACCAGATGCCTTTTGAGATACTTTTCTTTGAGCATACACCGTACAGTGCAAAGCCTAATACAAGCAAGCTTCTTTAAATCGAGGACTTCTACAAAAGAACGACGCCGCCTTATGGTCGGCGAGCTCAACACTCAGCTTGTTCCCACATCATGTACAGCAACAAGCATGGGACTTTTTCTCCATCTAGCATGCTCGGGAGTTCATGTCAGTTGTCAGGTTTGCGAATTCTATTCTCCTATCCCTGCCAGTCGTAGCAATTCTTTTCTTTTTCGGCCAGCCGCTCCTCACGGAGATACATTACCTTGAGTATCCGAGGTTTCATCGCGGGCGTTTCCATGTGGAAAGACTGTCGCTTTTGCTCCTACATAATCTTGTCTTGAATTGTTATAAGACATTTTTCGTGCTGTTATCGGGCCACAATATATGCATCTACATTCCGAGGCGGCGAATATCGCAGACAGTCTTGCAGACGCGAGGCATGTACGCAACAGCAATACGCCCCTCGTCTTTCGCAACTACATAGCATTGTACCAGCATGCAACCTGCATCAGTGAAGTTGTTGACATAAAGAAAACACTCACCCTCCTATCTTTTGTCATTGTATTGTGACTATGTACCTATATACTCTGGTCGCCGTCCTGCAGGTCGCTGGCCACGTATCAACCTGGCCGCCGCAAGGGGCCTCTAGATGAACAGCATGCATACATCAGATGATCATTATAGGCAGCATGTATCAAAACATGCAAACGTCAGTTTGGTGAGGATATCAAGAAGGTCTGTTGGGATTCGTGATAGTTGGGCACTTGTTTATCAGAGTACTCTTTTGTCGAGTATCGTAGTAGTCTCCGCCGACTAGCAACCGAAATCACATCTGCATTAGCCCATGACTTGCATAAGATGGCTGGCACAAGTTGCATAACACATGCATTGGTATCTATGTATGTATCCAAGTACATCTCTACTTGGTAGAGGAGTCATCGATTCGGTCCTTCCGTGCCTCAATGAAGCATCAAACGCCTGCCTTTACTCCCACTGCCGCGATATGGCCCATCCTTTGTATGTGACCTTGGACCCCATGTCTCGTGCCTTTATATAGTCAGTTAGATGAGTGTCATTCCACCTATTCTACAATGTTGCTCGTCCTTTTTGCCTTTCTCGATTTTTTACCAACTGTTGCCTCGCCGTCCATAGCCATCGTAAATGCCAACTATCTAGAGTTACAGACGACGGTGTGTAATGCTCGTGCATGCACAGTTGCTGCCGCCGCGACGTAGAGCATGCATAAGTACCGATTCCTGGCTGAATGCATGGTAGACTGATATACTCGTGCATATCATAGACTCATAGATGCAACATGTCGGTGAGAAGGAGCCCCCAAATATTGTGCATTTGCTTTGGGGGTTATGATATCTAGCCAACCATGCTCCTACCGGTCTTCCGAGAGAGGGTGCCAGATCCGGCAATTCAGTCTAGGTGTTTTTTTTTATTTTAAATTTGTTTCGTTTTGTTTACGACCGCCTGTAGATTGCAGGTCCATTTGATGTGCCATTGTTGACGTACAGCGTACGGACTCTCGGTGAAAAAGTCCACAGAACACGAACTCTAACTGAATCTTTAGAGACTTTTGAATAAAATAAAATGGCTTCATGTCGTAATAGGGGCAAATATGCAGACTCCTTCTTATTTTCTTGATTTATTGTTATTATTATTTGCATCTAGCTGGCCTGTTATAAACACCTAATATACCCATCTCACATAAAATGGCCGGGTCTGGCTGCTCTTCCAACGCCGGCACTCTGCAAAAGATCTGTTAGTCTGTTTGCCAGCTCATCAACTCCAAATTACAAATGGCCGTGGCGCCGTTAGTTTGTCTTCATGCACGACGCTTGCAGAACCAGAAGAAAGAAGTAGAAAGGAGTGTGCTTCTCTGGGTATTATCTACATTATTTGCCTTCCTGCTCGTCATTTCTTGCCTCGCATATCTCGCGCCAACTGATGGCTATCTTTTTGCTTACAGACGGTGTGACCATAGAATGATATTTTTTTTCGAAATAAAATAAACTTAAAGAACGTACTCAAGTCTAGAGACTCCAAATGCCATGGCGGCTGTTTGTTGGAACCGCCATCCAGGCAGATGGGACCTCTAGCAGACAACCGTACTTTTCGTCTGTTCGCCTCGGAATCGGGATTTGCGCCACTCTGCGATATTTCCCCAGCCTTTCCGAGTCTCTTCTTCGCTTCTGCTTTCTTCTTTACTCTTCTTTCTCTCTGCTCCATCTTCTCTCTTCTCCTTCTCTCGCCTTTTCCTTTTCGTTCCTTTGCTTCTTCGTTTCTTTTTCTTCAGACCCCCACTCCACACAAAACACCCGCCCCTCCATCTCCACAGGTAGAGGGGTGATGAGGTCAGTTCTTCGAGGCCAGCTCGCCAGGGACTGTGTGGTATATGTTTTTTTTTTAAATCATAGTCGTGTCTTTTCAGTGAGGCTCCTATGAAGCGCGCATAATAATAAAATTGCAATTTATATGTGATATAGACGCATGTAGATAGAAATATAGTCAACCCTCTTCCGAAGGAAGGGGCGATGCTCAAAGTTATCGTGAGGAAGGTGCGAGGGGCACCACAGCTTGTGGCGTCTCCAAGTCTGTACCGTCGTGCAACGTACTGCGCTCTCGTGGGAAATCGTATCGATCGTTAATTTCCGTGCCATTGGCATTTCTCTATCATGAACTTCTTTAAGCGGAAAGTGCGAAGGTGCAGTTCATGGCGAACCGACATTTCCCCCCCTTTTCTGTTTACTTCTGCCAGCTTTGGCTTTTTGGCTTCACTTTGGCATCGCATCGCCTCACTATCACACTTTGCTTGTGTTGCGCCTCGACATATCCGCCCTCGCACACTTTCCGTCACATTCCCCCAACAGCTCTTGTTTATTTTGGCCTAGTAATCTGCCAGCTTACTTTTCAAGGCACTCTGCAGGTATTAGTCGTTACTAAATGCATCATTCGAATTTCTCGATAAATAAGCCGTTTTATTTTAATCCGTTAATATCAGAGAAGCATTGCCAACTCATCATTGCATGAGCAATGTACGGCTGCCCGCCCTTCCACGGCCATTTCTCGAATATCCAACCTTGCCCCTAGCCCGCCTCGCACATCACAGTCAACGCCCACTACGCCCACCCCCCTCGACTCTTTTCATTATCAAGACTTCACACCTATTCACATGTCGTTTCTAATTTCTGATCGATGGCCTCACGATGGCCGCCAACGGTGACTGCCTCTCCATGCAACTGCCATTGATGTAAGGTAAGGGTTATATCACTTTATATCCACTGTTCATGCACCTCATTGCGTCTCGCCTGCCAGAGACTCTGTGAAGAGCAGACCACGGCCATCTCATTCTGTCTGGCTTTTGCCAGTTTCAGCCACTCGCCTTACTGCACACTACACGAGTTTCTTTCGAGGCTGCTGTAGTCTGTAGTCTGTACTGTTGAGCCTTCTTCCGCTTCCTCACCGACTTGCTTCTGTTAGCACTCCTAGCCCCATGCTGTGCTTCATCTCCACCTTGGCTCCGACTTTGTTCACTACGAACAACTAGCTACTGTGTATTGGAGCACATCTATTTTCGAACACGGCGGGCGGTTTGCAGAGTCGGATGGAGTACTTGCTTCAAATTCTCGGCGATTTGATGACACCGGTTGGCAATCGGCATAAAGCATGGGCAGCGTTAAAAACGTTACATATTCAAGCACTCGGCTTCCAGGAATCCCAGGAATCGCGCTGGGTGGTGGCTGGTGCATCTGCTTACTGCTTGATTATTGGGTTGGTTTGATTTTAAACCCCAGAGGTTCTCAGCTAATCACAGTGCTCCCAGCTACATTTACTACAGTACTGTAGCTGTGACTTTCTTGCTCGCTTGCAAACTACAGAGTACAGAGAATGGCTGTCCGCCTGTCACCTCAACCCAGATGCACCCCCTCTTTCGACATTCGACTGTGAGCTGTGCTCGCTACCACCCTGCAGATCCTCTGATTTCCCTTCTGATTTGCTCGATTGGAAACATTTCGCAGGCTTTCTAATAACGCTACCCTGGCTCATGGATCTGTTTCCACACAAGCTTTGCTTCCAGATGTTTGATTCTTCTTCACCGGGCATTCGACACACCAATGCTCACCTTGAGAGGAGCGGCCTGATACCGAAGTACAGATTCGGGTTAACGCCCTGTTATATTATGCTATATCCCACCGTAGCCACAGTCTGCGCGTATCGCCTGTGGCCAACGGCCAAATAATTTCTTCGTCGATTCGGAAACTTGGCAGTGCGACACTTGAGACTTCTCTGCAGCAAGCATATGCAGTTTGAAATTGCACTGCACGTTAGCACTCACAAACCCTCTGTCGTCGATCCACCTGCACACCTAGTCGGCCATACGATGTACGGTGGTCGAGAGACGGTATCTCGTTTCTATCCGATTCGATTGCTCTTTTTTCCTCTTCGTCTGTCCTCTTGTCCTCTGCAAGGTATGCCAGTCTCTAGGGTGGGATGGAATCTAGGCTCCAAACTGGACTTACAACAGGAGCTTATGCAGGTCAGTTTGACGCCGGCGTCATCATTCTTTTCTCATTTGTTCATTTTTGCTAGATTACTGGTTAATTTGCCCTCATCCACCGAGTTTCTAGTTTCTTGCATCCCCTAATGCACTTGCCACTAGCCAAGGCCACTCTCGTCCTGGACGACGTACACCGTACAGAGTATGGTCACCGTAATCGCCGAGTTGCTTTTCCCATTTCCTATCTCCCATTTTCCGTTTCCCATCGTCACCCTCGACTGTGAAATTTCTTCCCTTCAACCGCCCACTGCACACAGTACAATGTACGTGCAGGTCCGTGCAGTGTACGGCCGCATGCGACTCTCCCATCCAGCCATTGCATAGGTGTATTGCATGGTGCCCTGCTGTATCTCAACAAGACGTGATATATGGGACCTGCAAGTAAAAAATGATTAGATGTCTCGTCGTCTGTCCTACGCTCCCTCGTTACTGGCCCCCTCTCCAAGGTCAACATCTGGCTACTGGCTACACGTTACATGACAGGTGGGGAAGCAATGCCTCTTGCCTGTACCTCCCCAAGCCAGGCAATTTCAGTGTGCATTACTCTGTAGGGAGGCCGCTGTCTTTGCTGCACACAGTACAGCACAGCTCCAGCTGCCAATATTAAGCTTGACACCTATGCTGCTGGCAACTGCAGATAATCGACATAATGCCGCCGAACAGCCTGCAACTTGTATACTGAAAACGCCTGTTGCTCGGCTCTTATCACATCGTCCGGCGTCTCGCTTTATCTGTCTATGGAAAGACGTTTTCAAAGTCCTCACTTTACAATAAATCCACAACAAGGTGCGAAAACCCCATACAGCGGAAAACAAGACAACCTCGGCGGCCCAGACGCGCTGCCGGTCTGCCCACAAGCGTGGAGACCCTGGAGACCCTTCCGACCCGGAGCCGAGCCATATCTCACCTAACGCGCGCCTCGCAAAGTGGCACCGGCGGTTGCAAAAGCGGCGAGCTATAGGTGTACAGAGTATCTTTGTTGATGATGATTGTTGTTCGTTATCTTCATTTCTTTCAAAGTTCAATTTGCCAGTGTAAGGGGTCTGCGGTTTGGGTCAGTTCCTGTTGGCCTGGTCAGACCAACCCCTTCCGGGCCGTTTTCTCTGTTTCCTTTCTCTTCTCGCCTCTTTCCGCATTTTGCAGGACATGCTGTCGGCCGATTTGTGTCTTCTTTTCTTCCAATGCACTCCGAACCCTTCTGCCACCTTACTACGCTTGGGCCTGCATGTATAGCGTTTAGTCTATTCTACGGTGTTTCTGGCTGCTCGTTTGGCCTCCCCTCTGCTTGCCTTTTTCTATGTTTTTTTTATTCTTCCTTTCCCTTCTCGTGCATCCTGGTTTTGGTGTCTATCCTGGATCCTGGATGGATGCACCCTCTCATATCATCCTCTGCATACCCCCTCCCCTTCCCTTCCCCAAATGTCAAGTTGCCATTTGGCCTGCATAGACTTGCATGGACTTGCATAGACTTGCACCGTATCTGGTCTGTACGTATAACAGTGGCAGTTGCTTTATAATAGTATTCCGTGTCCTTGATATTTTACCTTCGCTGTTCGCCTTTATTATTCCCGTCCTTGTCTCCCGTTTCTCGGTACCCACTACAGGCTGTGCTTTGTACAGGCGATCTGTCTGGGTCTACATACTGTACCTTGTTCCTAAGCCCCGACCCTCGTTGCCGCGGTTCTGTCAATTTTCAGAGTAAGTTTTGTTCAATCTTGCTAACTCGTCTTACTCGCTGCTTCATGTGTATTGGTATCCCTTGAGTGTTCTTTATCGTTATCAGTCCTTACTTGGATTTTCAGTCATGCCCTTCCACCCTCCGAGCCGCTTCCGCGCCGTGATCCATATACTTCTCAACGCATTGCTTCTTTGTTTGCTGCTTTGCCATTTGACAGGCCAGTGGGCTTGTTTATCCGAACAATGCTCCTCTAATAAAGCCAGTGGCACTTGAATATTCATAACAGCAACAAAAAAGGTAAGATTCAATCGAGCCCCTCCGTTGCATACAAATCCAAAGATCTTCGCGCTGGTTTGGTGATTTCTTCTCCCCACCCTCCAAAGCGCTGGGTGGAGCCCCTCTAGTCTCGACTGTTTTATTCACTGGCAACGGACAACGCCAGCACATCAAGATGGGTCACGCTTGCTTGCGCTTTTGAGAGCCGCAAACCTTGCCTGCATAGATTTGGCCTTTATTTTCCGTCTTCCACTTTGTGTCTTGCTGCTATCTCTCTCTGCGAGCAGGTGCCCCGCACAAAGCCCATCAATATTGCTTTAATCTCCTGCCCTCTCTAGTAGTATTACTCTGTACAAGAAAGCACGCAAAGGTATGTATTCTGCCGCTGCTGCTGAAGTCCAGGTCGAGCCGTACAGCACCTTGCTCTGTGCAGACCGCAGACCGCAGACCGCAGACCGCAGACCATAGGCGCAATCCACTGCCTGCAGGCCACAATAACAATCCTATAAACAACAATAACAAGCAGCAAAAGACACCTCAATTATATTAGGTTACGCCCGCTGCAGCTGCATGTACCTGTTGATACATACACATACACCAGGCGTAGCTGTTTAGTTAGATCTACCCTATCACGCCCATTACTCGCATGTTTATTTTGCCATTTTTTTTACCACTTTTTTTCTCCTGCATTTCTGTTTTATCTTTTTTATTGCCTTTTTCTGCTTTATCTACTACATAGTAGAATGGCTAAAGTGTAAACTCTCACGCCTGTTGTTATCCAGCCAGACACCCTACTCCTACTCCTATATTACTCTTCCTCTCCTCACTTACACCGACACGTAACAGACCGCATATTTAAGTTTTCTTTTGCCATTGACTTTTGCCATTGACTTTTACTTTTTTTTTCCTTCCACACTCACTCTACCACCTTCGCCCTCTTCTTTTCTATTCTTTTCTGTTCTCGCGCACATACAGGGTTCAAGTGTGTTCCCTCCTCTTATAAATCGAAGCCGAACGCATCACCAGTCTACACTCGTCTTCTTTTCTTTTTTCTGTATTGAACCTGCACGTCAGTCAGGCCGATATATACTCAACTCAGCCCAACTTTCGGTTTCACGTTGGGCATATTTGCATTAACCTGCCTCTCTATCTTGGGCCGGTCGGTCCCCTCACACTCGCACTCGCACTCGCACTCCTCCTCCCACTCAAACTCAAATCCTCTCTCGCCTCGCCCTCGTACGCGCCTCACGCCTCACACCGGGTTACTCAAGTGCCAGCAATACTCTCCGCTTCTCCCGTCATACCCTTCTTCTTTACGCCCTTACGCACAAACAGCCCCATCCCCAGACGTTCAGTGCAGCATTCCGCATTCTCCAGAGAGATCTCGGCATCGGCTCCCTTGCACGCACACACCACCCACGAACGCCCACACGCCCACACAGCCCGTGTGCAGCCTCCCGTCCTACAGCTTCTTTTAGACAACAACCGTTGGGCACGAACTCTTCACGATGGCAACCTTTGGGTTTTATATGCAATATTTGGAAAGTAAGTTTCATAGCCGCATCATGATTATCCTTACAAGATTGGTCTTCGACCGGTGTACAACCCGCCGGTAACGTGTGACTCGCTTGTACCTCCCAGAATTCTTTTCCAAGATAGTCTCATGATATGGACACCCCATAATGCTATTCTCTGGCCCCTTCCAGTCTGAATGCCAGCATGATGTATACTTGACACTGCCACGTCAAGACCTCCATCCTTGCTAGATATTCCCCCTTGCTACTCCGCATTAGATCTCCAGATCTCTTAGATCTCCAGATCTCAGACGGCGTGGGACACTGCTGAATCTGGGGTAGCTATTTGCGATTTCTGCCCGACGGCTCTAAATGTTGGGCTGAAATGCACCCGAATCCTATATTTGTGTTTTTTCGGAGGCTGCTACTGTTTTTTACCCTTGTTCTTACTTTTGTTGGAGTTGATTATGTGCTCATCTGTGGACAAAAGGCTGACCTTTTTTTTCTTCCCCTTCAACCAGGTCTCTGCCGGCGTCGTGGATGGCAAGACCCAATGTACGAGTGTTACCGTGACAGTTCTGGTTACACTTGTCTCGTTCTAGTCAACGGCCGCGAGTACCAGACGGATCTTGCATACGAGTCGGATTCGCTGGCTCAGGAGAACGCAGCCATGCGTGCCTTTATGGTGTGCCGCAACTTCTCTGTCAACGGGGGTATGCTGGCACGCAACGGGATTGTGCAGGGTCTTCCTGCGGATGATGCCAGCCGCAGCAAACGCCGAGGCCGCCAGCCGTCGACGAGCCACGGCAAGACCAGCCGTAACAGCCGGCGGTCGGGCACCCACTCCAGCAGCTCTTCAACTGCATCCTTTGAATAATCGGAGCGGAAACACGGGTCCAAAAATGGCCATTGGTGCATGGCAAACCGGTAAAACAGCACAACCAGGGGAACACAACATACGGGACACGAACCAATGCCGACTTGGACAAGCGAGATCTGGACTCATATTTTGGAATTTGGTCGGACTGGGCCAACGGCTATGCCAACAAAACGGACGACTAGACCATTAAAACAAAAGAACGACAACGGACGGGAGCAGAAGCATAGAAGAGCAAGACTTGATACCCGCTTGGGCTGCTTGGGCTGCTTGGGCTACCAATGGGGTGAGGTGATGGCTGTGTGGAGTACGTACCATGCGGGCGGCAGTCCCGCGCACAGCTCTCACCGGTTGACCATGTTGATGCTGATACTTGATTTCATCAGCCAGCCAATCATCTCGTAAAGCCAGAGCCTTGTTTGCTCACTCAACATTTTCCCCTTTGCCCCTTGCCCTTTGCCCTTCACCCTTTCCTCTTTCCTCTTTCTACTTTCCTCTTTCTACTTTCCTCTTTCTACTTTCCTCTTTCTACTTTCCTCTTTCTACTTTCCTCTCTCCTTCCTCTTTTCTTGTGTGTTTCATTTGCCTCGCCCGATCGTATTTTCCTTGATCACATACTTCCTTGATCCCCTCTTCTCCTCTTTCTTTATGTCTATCATCCACCTACACAATCCTTATACCAGGCGGTTTTATTCGACTTTCACTTCACTATTTACTACAAGCGCATTGCTTTTCATCGCATTCTATCTCAGCCTTGTCCGCATTTATCACTGAGCTCTACGACTATACGATCTCTTCGCGTTTAAATTAGGTGGCTCCTTGCTTTCTCATCTCACGCATCTCACATTCATCTCTCGTCTATTCGTTTTCTTCATTTCTTCGTTTCCTTCGCAACTGCTTTTCGACGTCTGCACATAATGATATATTAAATTTCAACACGAGGCTTCACAGCCTCCACGACCGCTTCATGGAGAGAAAATACCCCTATCCTGTCCTTGGCGGCATGGCCAGCCACAAACAGACAACTTACGATTCCCCGGAGACAACAGCATGGCTTGCAACACACTACCACTTTGCCAGGGATCAGAGACACCAAAATTCTACCCCAGGATACGACAACACCCCAAGCACTCATACACACATCGCATGGACAATGCCCACACCACACACATCATACTCTCAAAGATGCTGGCAAACGAGCCGGCACTCATCTTAACGGCACATGCCCTTAGCTAACCATTCCTGGCCTCTCTCCCATCACACAATTTTGTTTCCTATCATACATTATTTCTTCTTTTTACATTTACGAAACGACTCTAAAACCCATATTAACGAATACCACGACAATAGAAACGACCTTATGACTTTTATTTTCTTCATGCATTCCTTCTGATTTCTGAGGCTCTTTGCTTTTTCTGTCGACCTTTCTTTTTCTTTTTCTTTGTCTCTGTCATTTTTATATTACGTTCACATACGGATGGCCTGGGCTCTTGACTACCTCTTCGCTATATAACATTGAGAGTGAATCCCAGCTTGTCGAGCCTTACCTCAAAACAAAAGGACTGCGAACACGCCGGCTTCCGGACTTCAACATGGACCTTTGAGAGGACGCGGGCAGCCACCATTATTTTATATATAGGAACCAGGAACGGTATTGAGTCTAACCGGAATACCGCTCGACCTTTTTATCTGATTTATGCATTCATTCAATTTATACTCGTCCCGTTTATCAAATTATGTGTTCACCGCTTCTTACCCTGCCGTTTTTGCTTTGATATTTTTTACCTTGGAGGATGGGTTTGAGTTTTTGTTCTGATGACTGTCATAAAAACTGTTCTAGTTCTTTTATACTGCTCCTCTCTCTTCTTCCCTCGGGATCCAAACAGTTGACTTGCTCATGTAGGATACCGGCGGTTCTTTGCCGGACATACCGAACATTCTATATCTGGAGCTGGAGTGGACTTGAAACTTTCAACATGTTTTTTTTTCTTCTTCTTTTTGCTTGATATGTCTTATTTCTTCCTCTTCATTTCTATCTACATAGTACGCCACATATCAGCCTCGCGACCCTTTTTATTCTGCCGACATCTAGAGAGCCTTCGTCTTTCACAATTATTATCTACCAGTGTCAAAGCTTAGTAAGGAGCTACTTTCATTGATTTCCACGGGTGTGATTTTTCAAATTACTTGCAAGCTGTCTACCAGAACTGTTCACCTAACTATCCGCCCTCTTCAAAAAAGGAGTCTCTTTTTAGTCTTCATTTACACTCATTTGATGTGTAGGGGCACTTGATTTTGTGACCAGCACGCATTCTATTAAACCTCAGGAAATTTCAAACAATCATTACTAGAAAGCCTCGTCTGGCTTGCACTCCTGAAGTATGATATTGGTTTTTCTTTATATGATTTTATCTTCACTTGTAGCATGTGAGTTCCGGTTGAGTTCTCGTCGATGCACCAGATGACGTCCCGCGCAAGGCTATAGGTCACGTGATCCGCTCGAATAGTGACTGCATCGATGTGTTTCGTCCTTTCGAATTACAGTCCAGTGAAACTCCAATGACCTTTCCAAATGATATTCGGCAAGAATAGCTACTCACAAATTAATAATTCATAACACGGGTAGATCTGAATAGGGGTGATTTTGCCCATGCGCCCTACTAGTTACTCCGTAATACAACTCCCTACGCCCCGACCAACTCCGAACGGGCCAATCACTGTGCTTATGTGAGAAACGGGCCAGGATGTCTGGTTCTCAGTTTTGATGTATTATTCTGCCGTGATTCACATTGTTGCTACTTCCTTTTTTTTAAGAAGAAGAAGAAGAAGAAGAAGAAAAATTGAGATGGCAGAAACCAATTGCCAGGTGTTATTTCACCAGATACCGTGACTTCGTATTCCAACAGCGCATTACGAGAACTCTGCCCTAGGGTGCAGTATCCAACACACCACTACATCGTACGCTGGTGAACTAAGCCAAAAGCCGCGTGCGTGTTAAAATCTACTACACGTGCTGAATTGCTATTTGTACCTTGTTTGCCTGTTTGCCACTGTCAGCTCTGGTCGAGTTCACATGACTTGGCTGTCTCGTATTTATGCACAATGACAAGTGGCGGGCTAAATAGTGCAAGGCTGTTGGTCAATTTGGAGAAAGAGAGTGGACAAAAAGAACAGAGGCGTACATAGTAATCGTAGGTAGATGTCACAATACTTCTAGGAAAGACAGCATTGAAGGCGCTCAAGTCGATGGCAGTGAACATCTCAGCCCCAAGTGGTAAGCACCCGTTCCTTCCCCTTCTGGCCTTGGACGTACATCTTATTTCTTTATTATATTTACTACATGTTTTAATTCGTTTAAGCAATTATCCCTCCAAGGGAGACTCGAAGAAAGAAACTGCTTGACGTCTATATTTCCATCGTCTCTTCATATGACATCCACGAGACTATAACGCCACCTGGCCAAGGGATAAATATGTATATACATCCTCTGTAATCATATGTACTTGAGGGTAGAGTGTGCCTGATATAACTCTAGCACTCTAGCCCGCCAGCTAGGGGGCCGACTGGCACTGGTAGGCACATCTAGCGGCCAAGTGGGGAGAGATCGCTCTTTCCTTTCCAGACCAGCAAACCAAATTAGATAATCAAAGTGTTTCATGCCCATCAATTCAGTATTTAAGTATATTTTATATTTAATTTGTATTTAAGTTATTAGTTTTCTGTTAATTCTTCATCTTGAGACCAAGTTTCACCCAGAAATACGGGCCCAATTCTGAACAAAACGCGCACCTATGGATTGTGCCGTTGATCATTTTCGATTTTCGACTGTCCGTGAGAGATGTGATTTTGATGTGAAGACAGCGACTGAGACAACAAGAAACACCCATCTGTCCTCAACATTGTGAAATACTTAAAAGTTGCAATCTTATATAAGCATTCAGAGATGCAAATGGAAGCTGCATGCTTGGTGCGTTTCTAGAAACTCTGGAAACTAGACGTCTAAAAACAGAAGCTGCAGCCCGCCGCTAAACGCAATCTGCCGTGTTCCTTCCGTTCGTGATACTTGCACGTTTTTACAAACCGCGCCTGCCCGATTGGCACTCAGCCGCACTCGATGTACGGTGTCAGTATCAGAACATCAAACAGGTCGGCTTGCAAGGCGGCAGCCAACCTTGAGCTAGACATCGTGGCACTCAATAGCAACAAGCAGACTGGCTAGCCGGCGAGACAAAGCAAGACAGAGTGCGCATGACATCGATCTGGCCAGTTCACAAGCATGCAATATATCAAGTATCAACTCAAGTTTGTATCAGCTACTCATCTACCACCACGGTGCCGCCTCTGTGTGCCTTCCTATTCTGCAGCAGGGCAGTCGCTCCTCCATCGTAAACCCCTATCTTGGATCGCCTTTTCGATGCTGAGTTTTTATCCTATTTGCTGTTTTCTGGGTCTGTCGATGGCTCCTTCCCTCTCATTAATACGGAGTAGTCGTATGCTTTCCCTCCTTCTGTTATGCAAACGCTGTCTATTGGCACCCCTCCCCTACAAGTACAGTACCCACTACCTACTGTGTATGTCTAGTCGAGTCTCTTCTCCAGTGCAGTGCAGTGCAGTTCTTTTGTAGGGCGGACCCCTCACTGCCTGCCTTTCATCAGTAGCATTACACGCTACATAGTACAGTGACCTCCTACCCCTATGCTTATGGCCGCCCCCCCGTCTTCGCCTTGGTGGCTAGCCCTGCCCTCCTTCCTTCTTGCTCCCTCCCCCCCCATTCCCCTTCCCCTGCTCCCACTTGCCCTTTTTGGGACGACTTTCAGGACACCTTGGTGCTTTCCCAATCTCCTTGTTGCTACTGTAGGAACCTTTCTGATCTCCTTTCCTCCTCTCTTCCTTCTGACCTTTTTTGACTTTTGATTCTTCTTTCTCTTTTGATCTCTGATTTTGTTCTTTGCCTTCAATTCCGATCTTATCAGTTCAAATACTATTCTCAATAGACAGGCCTTTGTTTGGTTTGTTTGTTTCCTTCCTCTTACATCCTCTTAATATCTCTACGACTTTCCTTTCGGCACACTCGTTTGTCTCCCCCCCCCCTTTTTTTCATCTCGACATCTTCGAAGCTACGCCAGTTGTTGCTTCGCTCTTCTCAACCCTATATTCCGTTTAATACCCCCCAACCATCAAAATGAAGGGTATGTAAACGAACCTGTTGATGTGGCGGACTCGCTGGGCGTGGTAGCTTTCCGTCGGGCTGCAGCCTTGCCACCGGGAGCTCCCAAGCTTGACGCGTATTTTTTCCTCCGCGATCTTGCTCCCTGGTTGTCGGTGACCTCGATCTCGACGTGCCTATGCCTATGCCGTTCCAACGCTAACTTGACAGCTCTCATTCTCGTCGGCGGCTTCGGCACGCGTCTTCGCCCTCTTGTATGCGCTCCCAATACCACACACAACTGCACCTTCTCAATGGACACCATACCGCCCTCTCTTACCGCCTCTTGAAACTACAACCATCTACTACGACTCGAAGCTAATACACCCCCCCTAGACTCTTACCCTGCCCAAGCCCCTCGTTGAGTTTGGCAACAAGCCCATGATTCTGCACCAGATCGAGGCTCTCGCTGAGGCTGGTGTCACCGATGTCGTTCTCGCCGTCAACTACCGTCCCGAGGTCATGGAGGGCCGTCTGGCCGAGGTATGGCATCATCCTGTCCTGTCTTTTAACAAGTAAATGTTCTGATGAAGCTCACCGACTAACAACACCACAGTTCGCCGAAAAGTTTGGTATCAACATCACCTTCTCCATCGAGACCGAGCCCCTTGGCACTGCCGGCCCCCTGAAGCTGGCCGAGAAGGTCCTGCGCAAGGACGACACGCCCTTCTTCGTCCTCAACTCGGACATCATCTGCGACTTCCCCTTCAAGGAGCTTGCCGCTTTCCACAAGGCCCACGGCGACGAGGGTACCATTGCCGTCACCAAGGTTGAGGAACCCTCCAAGTACGGTGTTGTTGTCCACAAGCCCAACCACCCCTCGCGCATCGACCGCTTCGTCGAGAAGCCCGTTGAGTTTGTCGGCAACCGTATCAACGCCGGCCTGTACCTGCTCAACACCTCTGTCCTCGACCGCATCGAGCTCCGCCCTACCTCCATTGAACAGGAGACCTTCCCCGCCCTTGTTGCCGACAACCAGCTGCACTCGTTTGACCTCGAGGGTTACTGGATGGACGTTGGCCAGCCCAAGGATTTCCTGACTGGCACTTGCCTGTACCTGTCCTCGCTCACCAAGCAGGGCTCCAAGCTGCTGACTCCCACCTCCGAGTCCTTTGTCCACGGCGGCAATGTCCTCATTGACCCCACTGCCACTATCGGCAAGAACTGCCGGATAGGACCCAACGTCACCATCGGCCCCAACGTCGTTATTGGCGATGGTGTCCGTCTGCAGCGCTGTGTCCTGCTTTCCGCCTCCAAGGTCCGCGACCACGCCTGGATCAAGAGCACCATTGTTGGCTGGAACAGCACCGTCGGCCGCTGGGCCCGTCTGGAGAACGTCACTGTTCTCGGCGAGGACGTCACCATTGGCGATGAGATCTACGTCAACGGTGGCAGCGTGCTTCCCCACAAGACCATCAAGGCCAACGTCGACGTGCCCGCCATTATCATGTAAACCTTTTCATCATTCTTTTATCTCTCATACTCTTTTACTAGATAAAACAAACAGAAAAGTTGCCATGTAAACAGGTTTCTCTCGGGGTTGGTGCCTTTGTTTTTGTCTTGCCTGTCTTGTTTGATCGACGGCGCACGCGCGCATCGCGGCCGGCCATCACTCCATTGCAGGAGCGGGAGCGGAAAGCGGGAGCGGGAAGCGTCTCATCACTTTGTGTTTCTTGTTTCTTGTTTTTCTGTTCTAATGATTGGTTGCGACTCTTGGCTTTTTCTTGCCAAACTTTCTCAACACATCATTCACCTCTTCTTCGGCTCAACCACCACGCGCCATATCATCTCTGCTATACCCTAACTCTAACCTCTTTTTATATATTTATTATTATTTATTAGTTTTTTTTCCCCTTCCCTTACTATCACCTGTTGCACTGTTGATCAAAAAAGGCGGCCGAATGGATATGTGTAATTATGTTGTCGATATGAGAGCATCAATCTAATAATAAAGATGAGAGGGACCTGGAGACGCATCCATATTGAATCTTAAATGCTTGCATTGCAGTTGAAACAATCCATACAACGATATTGTACTCGATCTAGTAGAAAAGCATAGTATGTGAAGCTGATTGTGATTAGTGGACTAAAACACCCAATCCTCTAGGACCAAGCCTTTCCTTGGGAAGCATTGCATCTCGATATGCAGCAATCGCATGATTCATTGATCGGCGGGGACACAGCTCCGCACTCACTCTCACTACGTACATTTAAAAAGTCCGAGATGGCCCCAAAATGCTTTTCAAATGTTCTATTGATTGTCTAGTGCCGATGATGTAAAACCTACCAAAAGAGATCCAATCTGATATGTGTCAACGTATATTAAATTATAAAATCAAAACTAATATGCAGATGCCATGGTATAACCAAAAGAAGCCCTCGCTGAAGACGGCATATTGGCCGCTCGACTGCCTGCTAAATCGCTCCTCATCCTGCCCTGGTTCTGGCTTTTTTTTTTTACTTTTCGTGTCTGGTTTTTTTTTGTTTATTTCTTCCATAAACGCTCACTGTGTTTGCGTCGATGCCGCCTTCTCGACGTGCTGTACCTGCGGCTTCACAGCTGCTGCAACACCCTCGGTCGGAGCAGCAGAGCCTTTGTTCTCGGCTGCAGTCCGCTCGGCCTCCTCGGCCTTCTCGCGCGCAGCCTCCTCCTCGGAATCGGCCTCGTTGCGCACCCAGCCACGGCTCATCTCGACAGCCTGCTCCCATTTGCGCACCATGCGGTTCATGTGTGTCCGGTTGTCACAGGGCTTGAACACAGTGCGGCCCGTGCGGTTAACATCGCGTAGGTCGTCCAGCTTGTTCCACACACCAGTCGCCAGACCAGCGGCAATAGCAGCACCGAGAGCCGTCGTCTCACGCATAGCAGGACGGTCGACAGGGATGCCAGTAACATCAGCCTGGAACTGCATAGTCAGGTCGCTGTTGGATAGGCCGCCATCGACAGCCAGGCTCTCGAGGCGCTTGCCGCTGTCGCGCTCCATAGCATCGAGAATTGCCTTCGTCTGATAGCACGTGGCCTCGAGCGTGGCACGGGCGATATGGCCCTTCTTGGTGAACTGGGTCATGCCGACTGCCTCTGTTAGTCATATTCATAGGGCGCAAAGTAAGACACAGGAGGGCAATACATACAAAGAGTGCCCTTGGCATCATCAATCCAGTAGGGAGCAAAAAGACCGCTGAAAGCAGTAACGAAAACTACACCGCCATTATCCTCAACGGACTCAGCCAACGCTGTGATCTCGTGAGACTCCTTGGCGAAGCTCAGGTTGTTGGTCAGGAACTTGACACCGGCACCCGCAACAGCAATGCTGCCCTCCAGGGCGTAGATTGGGGGACTGCCCTTGCCAAAGTCGTAAGCAACCGTGGCCAGCAGGCCGGACCGCGAGATGACAGGCTCTGTGCCGACGTTGTACAGCAGGAAGCAGCCAGTACCGTAGGTGTTCTTTGCCTGGCCGGGGTGGAAGCCACACTGGCCCACGAGCGCACTAGACTGGTCACCTAAGCAGCCAGCAATCCGAATGCCCTCGAGAGGGCCGTCGGCTATAAAGCCGAATGCCTCGGCGTCAGAGGAGGGAACAATCTTGGGGAGGACAACCTTGGAGTGGTCGATGCCGAAGAAGGACATGAGCTTCTCGTCGTACTTGAGCGTCTTCAGGTTCATGAACATGGTCCGGCTGGCATTGGTGCTGTCGGTAACGTGCACACCCTTGCCGTCGGGGCCACCGGTGGGGCCACCATTAAGCTTGTAGATCAGCCACGAGTCGACGGTGCCAAAGGCCAGACGGCCAGCCTCAGACGCTTTACGGACAGCATCAACATTCTCCAGCAGCCACTTGAGCTTGACACTGCTAGGGTATGTGGACAGGGGCAGACCGCATAGGTCAGTCAGGGTTTCGGCACCAGGCCGGGCCTTGAGTTCGCGCACAAGCGTGGTGGTACGGGTATCGGGCCACACAACAGCGTTGTTGAGCGGCTCGCCAGTCTCGGTGTCCCAGACGAGGGTCGTTTCACGCTGGTTGGTGATACCAACGGAGCGAATCAGGAGCTTGTCGTGGCCCATCTCGATAAATTTCTGGACACCCTTCTCGATACATGTCTCGACGGAAGCCAGCAGCTCCATAGGATCATGTTCGTGCCATCTAGTTTGTCAGTCACGCAATTCGTTTACACCGAGAGCACGTATAATCCCATAAGCCCAAAAACAGTGCTTACCCTTGGTTGGGGTAGAGGTTCTCAAACTCCAGCTGGTGGCTGGCTACGGGGTTGCCATCGCCGTCGAAGATGATAAAGCGCGACGAAGTGGTGCCCTGGTCAATGCTGCCAACAAACCATTTGCGCTTGCGCTCCTCATCGGTCACACTTAGGCCAGCGGGCAGCTTCTCAGCCTGAGGGGTTGTGCGCTCCGAGGCAGTGGCTGTTGCGAGCTGGGATGCAGCTTCATCCATGTCGATCCGAATGCGCTTAGGCTTGTACTTGTAGGCGGACGGGTTGGTGGGGAGGTTGAGTTCTGGCTGGTCGGGCATTTTGAGATTGGGATTGCCGGTGTGGAAGGCGATTTCACTGTTTAGATGATGTTTACGGGGTGGGGTTGGGATTCGAGAAACAGCAAAGGATCTCAAAGATCGAGATTGAGGTAGACGTAGAGGAGCGAGGATATTATAGCACACGCTGCGCTCTCTATAGAACAGTCGCACGAAAATTATGGGCGACGGGGTGTGCAAGTAGAGTGAGCTACCGGCAGATTGGCGTGCGAGTTTATTGGTGGTGGGATTGGACGAATTGGGCGGACTGGGCGAGTGTTGGATGCAAGAAGACGTCACACACAATCAGATGCAAAAGAGACGGGCGCGGCAAGTCGGGGCAGGTGATGGTGTGGCAACAGAAATATACTGTGCCAATGGAATGCAATTGTCTAGGATGGGGGCGTTGAAGTATTGAGACAACGTCGAGACAGGACAAACAATAAGAAGAGAGTATCGAGAGAATAAGAAGAGAAGAGGGAAGAGAGAAGAGAGAAGAGCAGGACGGAAGAAGGACGAGAGAATGGAGGGGAAGACTGAGGGACAAAAGGGGAGAGGAAGTGGAAGGTAGAGAGAATAAAGGGTAAGGAACACAAAAATAATAATAATAAAACCCCAAAAAATATGTAAATAATGGTATATTATGGTATCTGGGGAAGGTGCTCCAAGATAGGAAGGGGCGAGGGGGACAAAGGGACTATACGGGGAAGGAAGCAAGCCAGAACAGCTAAAAGCAAATAAGCACGGCGGTAGGCGCGACCAGCAATTTCAAAATACGGAGAGCAAGAGGAAAGCGCGGAGGCACGAGGGAATAAAGACGGATGGACCGGTTCAGGGTACATCCTCTGGGGGAAGGCACGATGGGGAAAGTGGCCTCGTGATTTCCGATTTATGTCGGGCCCCAGATGCGAGCCCTTCCTTCCATGTTGAGTATTCACACATTATCGTCGAGATGCCTCCCCAAACTAGACAGAGCATGTGCTCTTGGTCTTTCCTTTTTCGACTTACACGCTAGTAGTTGTGTTACAGTGGGTGTTAGTAATACTCTGTACATAGTAAATAATTACTCATTTACTGCGTTCTATTCCGTAATTACAGCGGCTTAGAAGAGGGTGCCGCACTGTGACGGAGAATTTGGAGGCCAAGGCACAAATACAGTAAGCGGCTCGCTCTCAAATACCGAGTTGACCGAGATCTATGGGCCAGTATGGAGCACTTGCAACCTGCTTTGGGCGACGGCGTTGTTTGGCTAGCCCAAGCAAGGTCCTCTTGCACCCAGCGACTCCAAGGCTCTTGCAGCATTGCCCTATGATAGGCAGGCTCCACAGGGCTGTCGCGACTTGTGATTGGCGGGTATTCCAGTGGGGTCTTTTCCGTCCATGAGACTTCGTCTGCCTGTCAATTCTTCGTTCTTCACTACGTAGTACATGACGGCGGAGGTGTCGAAGTTCATACCATGTACATACTTTGCATGCCTGCGATATTTAATCCGATTGACAGCACTTTCCTTCGGGCCTACACTTATCCTATAAGTCAACTAATCAAAGCACAAGCAGAAAGAGGCAGGCTCTGAGTGCGTGCGGTCCCTCCGTAGACGGAGCATGAGGTCATGTTCCAAGCCCGGGCTGTAGCCGACAGTACTATGTAAGTATGTAGTTAGTTGAAAGAGGCTAGTGTGCTTCGTTTTATTGGGTTGTGTTGTCTTTTCTCGTCATGTGCAAGACTAGATTGCTACCATCCTGGCTGGCTGTGTGATACCCGAGAAAACTGGAAGGATTGTGCGTCGGCATCTTGGCAAATATTCTACGTCATGTACAGTCTCACATGGGAGGCTGTAAGGAATAGTAAGACGGGAGTACTTGGTAGAGGAAAGGAGGGCCAAAGGGGATACTCGTTTGACAGGAGAAAGTAGAAATATACGAGCAGTGGTCGTTGAAGTGGCTCATCCGAGTCAGGGTCTTGGGTATTGGTAGAGCTGCCAACTGCTTGGTTGAAAGTCCCCTCAAAGCCAGTCTTTTTTTGCGGGAGGCGTCTCCAATCAAGTATGTGATTGCAGTCAATGCCGCCGTCGCAACGTGGATAACAGTGCTTTGCAGACAGGCTGCGGCAGCCGGGAATGGGCAGCCCTTGTCAATATGTATCACTCCGGGGTCGGCCGGCGGGCATTTCCAGTAGGCACTGCCGGCGCTGCAGGGCCATACAAGTATCCGCCCGTATCTGGCAAAGTTGTCGTATTGCCATCCGCATCGTTGGACTGCGATATCCGCCAGGCCATCCGGGGTGAGTGGTGTGATGGCCATGTTGGCCACGTTGGCCACCTCCATAGGGTTGGTTTGTACTGAGGTTATGTATGTTCTTATCTGGGGTAGTAAGGGGTTCATCTGTAATTGTGGCAACATGCAATAGTTGTTGTCGCGCATATGCTTTCTTGTTTTGGGCCCGTAGGCCGTATCTTTTATGATTATGTAATCATGTCGCTGCGTATTATTTATTTTGTTCGTTTTTGTTTCGATACTGTAAGTCTGTTAGACCTTTGCTGTGTATACTATGTAAGGTGCATTATGTGCATCTCATTTATTTTACAATGAAGCCTTTTTAGTATTTTTAAAGATTTATTTGATTTCTGATGTAAATGCGAAAAGTATTCCAAGTATAATTACTTTTTTTTTTTTAACAAAAATACTCTGAAATTGTAAAGATGATACCATATCCATTTCAAACACCCCAAGATGGCCAGAAAACCCCCAAAGCACATGAAAATACATAATAATATAATAAAACATCAATAAAAACAATAAAAACCACCAACCCGAGACTTCAGCAACCGTGTTGTGGAAGACTTCACGAACTCGATGCTTCGAGATTACATAATCATACTTTATCGAAATTACGGGTCGCGACGACAAGCTCCATTACCCTTACCGCGACCGTGACTGGCCCGAAATTGGCCAATTAGAGCACGTCTTCACGTGCAGCTCTTTAGGGCAGGCGCCTTCCTTGACAATGGACATTTGGAGACTCGAGGTCGCCCACTTTCCTGGCTTGACTTGACCGCACATTGCCAGACTTTGGCAAGCATCACCTCTCGACCACTCCTCGCCATTGTTGTGTCTTTTTAGCACCGCACAGCCATACCTCACAACACCGCTACAAACAACACGCCCTTAGACTGTGCAGCCTCCCAGTTTCGCAGTCTCGCATTATCGCATTCTCGACGCGTCTTGCACTCTACCCGTCAAAACCCCACTCTCGTCTCCCTTCTCGACGTGCAGACATAACCTCGAAACACGAGCCCGACGACATACAGACGACGTTGGACGACTGCTCACGACATCCCCCAACACTCACATACATCTGCCATCATGTCTAGTGACGAGCTCTCCGACCTCTCCTCGCTGTCTTCGCTGTCGCCGGCGCCCGAGTCTGACGACGATCTGCAGCTGCGCCCCGAGAAGGGCATCCTCAAGTTCTTCCACAAGGTGCCCAAGCCAAAGACCACGATCAAGATCACAAGCAAGGGCAAAGGAAAGGCAGCAGCAGCGGCAGCAGCAAACAGCGGTAGTGACGCAAGTGCTTCTGCTGCAGCCACGTCCAAGAAGAAGAAGAAGGGCAGCGCGGCGGCCAGCAAGAAAAAGGGCGGTGCAAAGAACGGCGAAGGCGGCAGTGATAGCGACGAGGCCCCCAAGCGCGAACGCGAAGCTTCGCCGCCTCACGAGTACGTCCTGGCCGACAACCAGGATATTGCTGTAAGTGATCTTGCATGTAGACAAATACTTTGCGCGCATCAAAGGCGACACCACGCGTCTCCGAGCAAATTGCTAACACCATTTAGTTCATCGTTCTCTTCCGCAACCGCTTTGCCGACGCCTTTCCCAAGAACCTCTCCAACTTTGGCCCTCAAGACCTCGAAAGCGACATTGTCGGTACCGTTCCTAGCGAGCGCGTAGAGCACTTCCTCTGCACCCTCCTGAAGCTCCTCCTGAACCGCCAGCAAGATGTCAAGTGGGTTGCACCCCCCCACCCCCAGCCGCTAAATCTACACTGCACATACTAATACCTATCACAGGCCTGGTCACTACCATCGCGCCCTCGAAGAAGCCGTTCAGTCAAGCAAGTCACAATGGGTTGCAGGATGGTCAGAGAGCCCGCTCGCAGGAGGCAAAACGTTCCAGACCATGACGCCTACTGAGCGCCTGACTCTGCTGCGTGCACTTGTCCTCTGGACCATGTCTTCGTCCAAGGCCCTACGCGACATCATCGACACATCCTACAAGGGCAAGCGCAAAGACGACGACTCCAACATCCCCGTCTCCATCCAGGCATGGGGCAACGACAGCGACAAGCGTCGATACTACCTTGTCGAGGGCCGCGACGATACATCCTTCCGCATCTACCGCGAGAGCAACCCGGCTGCCCTCAACAACCGCACATGGTGGAGCGTGGCTGGCTCGATCGACGAGATCAAGGTGCTTATTGAGAAACTCGAGACCAAGGACGGCGGCCCGAGAGCGCGCAAGCTGGCAAAGCGGTTCACCGAAGAGATTCCGCGCTTTGAGGCGACAGAAGAGAAGCGCCGCCGCCGCGAATACCGCCAGCAGCAGCGCGACCGCTTCAAGCGCCCGGAGCCTGGTGTTTCGCTGTACGAGGGCAGAACGCGTGGCAAGCGGATAAAGTACACGTACTCTGACGACGAGGACTTTTGGACTGAGAGTTCTGCTGGTCTGCGCCGTTCTTCGCGCAACGCGACTGGCGCCGATACGCCAACCGAGCCCGTGACTACTGCTAGCGGTCGCCAGATCCGTGCTCCCAGCCGGCTCAACGGCGGTTTCAGTGCTACAGCTAGTGTTCAGGGCGACTCGGAGCTGGCAGACGGCGAGGGCGGCGATGATTCTGTTGCCGAACGCGAGCTGTCACTGGGCCCTACAGGCCGGCCACGCCGGTCAGCAGCCGCCGCCGCAAGTCGCAGCGCCGAGTCAAAAGAGGACGAGTTCGACGAGTACGATTCACAGGACGAGAAAAACGATGTCAGTGAGCCTGACTTGGGCGACGACGAAAACGAAGACGAGGATGAGGCCGAGCATGTGCCTAAAGACGAGGGCGGGGACTCTGAAGAAGAAGAGTTTGACGAGAGTAAAGACGCTATGATGCTTGATGCCGAGGAGGAGGCTGAAGCCAAGGCCGGAGCCGACTCTGTGATTGCCAAGCCTGTTGCAGCCACAGAGGCGACAAAATCAAAAGAGACACGGCTGTCTGGTGCATCGACACCTGTTAATGGCGACGAGGCCGAAGCCGACGCCGACGTGACAATGGCTGGCTCAGTCAACACACAGAGCAGCGAGGCCACAGCAAACTCGCCGGCCCAGCTTGAGGCGCCCTTGGCCGAGCAACCAACGCTCAAGAACGGTATAGACAAGCTGGGCAGCGAGGGCGAGGCCAAGTCGGCCAGTGTCACTGCGGCAGCCGACAAGCCCGTTCTCGGCACACCGGGTAAGGAGAATGGTATCCCGACAGCGGCGCTGGCGTACCGGGGTAGTCCCGAGAAGACACACAACGCCAAGATGCCGCCATTCTAACACGAATAGAGATTTTCTAGATATGACCAGGCATATCCGGGGAAGAACAGAATGTACTAGACGGAGGCTATATTAATACATTTGCTTTTGCTTTTTTTTTGGGGTTGTTTTATACATTTTATGACGACGGGGTTTGTTGCCAGAGCAGCTGGCAAGCCGACGAGAACGGGCGTTTGTGTATTCTGCATGTTGGTACAATATGATAGGAAGACATCGGCTGCTTTCTTTTGTTATTTATATTTCTATTACTGTTTGCTGTAATTTGCAGATTCCTTTCTATCTGCTGCTCACTGCCCTCACAGTGCATCGACAGCATGTACAATGTGCATATCATAACATTAATCGTCCATCTCGTAAAGACCAAGTCTCGCTAATACTCTGATGCCCTAACCCTCTGGCCCTAATCCCTAGTACCTTCTTCTTGCACGCCCCGTCTGTGCTGGGATGGGCCAGTTGTTGACACCGTACCACCACCGCCGCGCGCGTGCCCCCATCGACTGCCCGCTGAGCGTCGCCCTCCGGTTGTACGACTGCCACCCAAAGATGCCCACATTGTAGACCAAGCCCTGCAGGAAGGGCATGAACAGCTGGTCCCGCACCGTAATCAGGGCCACCTTCCAGTACGCGTTCTCGGCCGCGGCCGCGTTGATGCTGCGCAGGTAGCTCTGCTCAAACCGCAGGTCCGGAAGAGGCGGCAGCTGGATGTGTGGCCGTTCTCTGTCTTTGCCTCTGGATGCTGCGTACTGGTGGCGGTGCTGCTGGCTGTCGACGGCCGGGTCCCAGGGCCGGATCAGGCTGTATTGGTGCTCGCCGCTGTCGCCGTCATCGTCTTCAAGGTCGTCGTCGAGGTCACCTCCATCGAGGGCTAGGGGGTCATCGTCGTCGTCCTCATCCTCGTCGACTGGCCGCTTCTCGATCACTACTGGGATGTGAGTGTCAGCTGCTGTGGATGGTGCGAGGTCGCGTTCGACTGTAGGGTTGTGGCGAATCGAGGCCGTCTGGATGGTCTCGGCAATCTGGAGAGGTATCGAGTCGGCCATTGTGAGGGAGAGGAAGGGGGCGGAGGCTCTCTGTCGTTGCAAGTGGAAGGAGGTACGTTTGCGGTTCGTGGTTCGCACCTTCCGTTGCTATTGTGATATTGAGGTCGGTCCATTGACACCCGCTTTAGACCGCTGCAGCGCCTCGGTTGGACTGGACCTGAACGTCATATTATGGGGGCTCTTAGGGAGCATGCACGTGTGGAGTACAAATGACTAAGCAACGCATACGGCATCCACAGCGTATTACAGGGTACTGTACGTATTTGCAGGGTGTTTGCCCCTCGCACTGCTCCCCGCGCCCGGCATGAGTCGACCGCAAAGAGTCACCGCCGCAAAGCTGCTACGATTGTGAGAGAAGATGAAAGTGACGGCCAAGCTTTCTCACTATGCAAAGACGCTGCTCACTGTAGGAGAGTAATCAAATCAAACGCAAGAACAGTACATACACTGCACGTTTTCGTAAGACCAGGCGCCGTACCAAAGACTGGATTAAAGGCTGTAAAATGTGCTATGAATATCAATTAAGAAAATCGGAATAAAAAGGGAAAAAGAAAAAATTTAGCCCCGCCATCGCACCGCCCACTTTACCTGCAAACCTTGGTCGTGCCTTCCCAAAACTGTTGCAGCACCACCTGCTCTCCACCGAGTTAATACTGAGTTAATACTGAAGACTGAGTCCCTTGATTTTCCCCTTCGTGTTTACGACACTTTGCCTCTTTATTTCCTTCTCTCCTCTTTTCTTCTTCCCCCCTCTACCTTTTGCTTTCTCCCCCATCAAACGAAGAATCGCGATAGATCTCTTAACCCGTTCGGACAAGCCCTATCCCTGTGCTTCGTCAGGCGCCCTATTCGCCCTTTTCGCCGTCTCCCGTTTGCCCTATTTTTTTTGCATCGGATATCACCACCTCTACATTTCTATTTTCCCTCGTCAACCCACCGAAACACGCCAAGATGAGCGACCAACAGGGCGTCGAGGCCGAGAAGAACGTCAGTCTACCATCCATTTAATATCGGAACTGGAAGCTTGAGCTTGCTGCTGCTGCTGCTGCCCGGCCGACATCCGCCATTGCATACTTTGCATACTGACTGGCGCCTATTAGATCGAGATATGGAAGGTGAAGAAGCTGATCAAGCGGCTTGAAGCTGCTCGCGGTAACGGTACCAGCATGATCTCGCTGATTATTCGTGAGTATAGATGATGAGGAGATGGGGCAATGTCAAGAAATCCGAGCTAACTCGAACAGCGCCCAAGGATCAGATCTCCCGAATCTCCAAGATGTTGGCTGAAGAATACGTACGTCAAAGTCGAGCGCTCGAGAGTCCATCACCTCAGACATTTCCTGAACAAACTAACACACCATGCAGGGTACCGCCTCGAACATCAAGTCTCGTGTCAACCGTCAGTCGGTCCTGTCCGCCATTACCTCGACCCAGCAGCGCCTCAAGCTCTACAACAAGGTCCCCCCCAACGGTCTGGTCGTCTACTGTGGTGAAATCTTGACCCAGGAGGGCAAGGAGCGCAAGGTCAACATTGACTTTGAGCCCTTCAAGCCCATCAACACGTCGCTGTACCTCTGTGACAACAAGTTCCACACGGAGGCTCTCGCCGAGCTGCTCGAGTCCGACCAGCGCTTCGGTTTCATTGTGATGGACGGTAACGGCACGCTCTTCGGCACGCTGAGCGGCAACACCCGTGAGATCATCCACAAGTTCACCGTCGATCTTCCCAAGAAGCACGGTCGTGGTGGTCAGTCCGCTCTGCGTTTCGCGCGTCTGCGTGACGAGAAGCGCCACAACTACGTGCGCAAGGTTTCCGAGCTGGCTGTGCAGAACTTTATCACCAACGACAAGGTCAACGTTGCTGGTATCATTCTGGCTGGTTCCGCCGACTTCAAGACCGACCTCAACGGCTCCGACCTGTTTGACAACCGTCTGCAGGTCAAGGTTATCAAGGTTGTGGATGTGTCATATGGTGGCGAGAACGGCTTCAACCAGGCCATTGAGCTGTCGTCTGAGACTCTGGGCAACGTCAAGTTTGTGCAGGAGAAGAAGCTGATCGGCAAGTACTTTGACGAGATCAGCCAGGACACCGGCCGCATCTGCTACGGTATCGAGGATACCCTTAAGGCGCTGGAGCTCGGTGCTGTCGAGACGCTGATTGTGTTTGAGAACCTGGAGATCACGCGCTGGGTGCTCAAGGACAGCAACGGCGCGGACACCACTCTGCACACGACCAAGCTGCAGGAGACGGGCGACCGCGCGCGCTTCCTGGACAAGGCCACTGGCCAGGAGATGGAGGTGGTGTCGCAGGAGTCGTTTCTGGAGTGGATTGCTGAGCACTACAAGGAATTTGGTACCAACCTGGAGTTTGTGTCTGACCGTTCGACGGAGGGCAACCAGTTCGTCAAGGGCTTTGGTGGCATTGGCGGTCTCCTGCGGTACAAGGTCAACTTTGAGCAGCTGGCCGAAGTGGACGAGGATGATGATGATTACTACGACGATTGACCAGTTGACCCCCTCGTTAGCAGCGAGGGACCCGCGGCTCAAATGTTTACAACTCCAACGACTGTTACCGCCAACGTCGCCACTACCAACGACAACCACACGTACGTGAAGAACGAGAACGAAAGCACCAGGGGCACATTAGTGGGTAACAGCAGCAGCAGCAGCAGCAGAAGCAGAAGCAGCAGCTCCGAGTCGTCACCGGCTCAAATTGTTGGCTCGGCCGGCGCCAAGACAAGCACCGCGCCGCCGACGCCTTCAGCCAAGGACAGCACTCCCAAGTCACACTATTCCCATGGTCGGCGTCGGGCGGCTGCCTCGGCCGAGGACACGGCACGCGGAGGCAATGGCCAGGACAACCACCAGGTGACGCGACCCAGCCCGCTTCGATCCGTGATGATGGCAACGTAAACTTGAGTCCCAAAAATGGAGGTATGTTGTCTCTTTGTCTATGTTTCCTTGGGTTTTGGCTTAGGCCTGTGCTGACTGTTCTAGATGGGTATTGTTTAAAAGCGATTTGATTTAATTATTTGATTATTACCAGAAAACAGAAAATTACCAGAAAAGTCTATGCAGCTAGCGTTGGCATCTCTAACGATGGAGCAGCTAGGCAGGTGCAGACGACATCATAAGAGGAGAAAATATCATTACAAAAAAAAAAGTAAAAAAAAAGGAAGACAAAGAAGAAAAGAAGAAAAGAAGAAAAATAAATAAAGCACGGCATTTGGTTGTGTTGAAGCAGTAGCCGATCTGGAGTCATCGTCCTTCTTTTATTGATAGTCTGATATCTCTAGCCTACGAAGAGCTGGCCAGAATACAATCCGATGCTGTGCGAACTTGTAGCATCACGGTGAAAAGGTGAGGCCGTTGACAGGCGAAATATGTAGGCATGGTGATATCTTCCCCATGCATGGTAGCCCCACAATTACGTATCTGAGAATTATTATTCTGCATTATTTAATAGGTTAAATATTATATTTATATCAGTCGACATTTTTTCTGGGACAGCGGCGCCCTTGTACTGACTTGCCCACGCCCGACCCCCCTCCTCGCTGCCGGCCCGTCCACATAAAGAAGACGTCAGTTAAGGATCGGTTGAACGCCAATTTATGCTCTCATATGCTCTAGTCTTTTGCCATCGCCCACAATTTCACAATGGCGTCAAGACAGACCGTGGCCTTTTTGGGCCCTGCTACCTCTTACACACACCAGGTTCGTGCCTTCCCCACTGGTCCTCTTACTGGCATCGGCTCCTTCCTCATGTGCTCTATTGCGCTCTGGCTTATATGAACTCTATGCTGACTCACACAGGCCACCAAGTCCGCCTTTGGCCCAGACCACGATCTTGTCCCTGTGACCACCATCAAAGGTTTGTCTTTTTTCTCTCTCACATTTTCTTATTTCAAGATACAAGGCTGACGACCAGATGTCTTTGAGACGGTCCAAAAGGGCGATGCGGCATACGGCGTTGTGCCCTTTGAAAACTCTACACACGGCCCAGTGACCTTTACCCTCGCTGGCCTCGCCGACCGGGACGGCGCCTATGCCGGCCTGTCAGTCTGCGGCGAGGTCTATCTGGCCGTCCACCACTTTCTCCTGGGCCGGGCCAAGGCGCCGTCTTCTTCGTTGCCGGCATCAGAGAACGCGGACGGTGTGCCATTGACCTCTCTCGCACACGTCAAGCGCATCTACTCCCACCCGCAAGCCTTTGGTCAGACGACGGCGTTTGTCCGCAGATACTTTGCACCGCCCTTGGCGCTGCCCGAGATGATCGACACCAGCTCGACCAGCCGGGCTGCCGAGCTGGCGGCTGCCGACGAGTCGGGTGCGAGTGCCGCCATATCGAGTGCCCTGGCTGCCGAGACTACGGGCTTGGATGTGCTGGCGCGGTGCATCGAGGACCGCCCCGACAATACCACACGCTTCTTTGTCCTGACCAAGCAGCCGCAAGGGTCGCCGACGCCATTAAAACCGATTCTGCAATCATCACCCAAGTCGCTGGTGTCGTTCACAGTCCCCCACAGAAGCCCCGGCGCCTTGGCGGACGTGCTGGACTGCTTCCGGCGAGCAGGCCTGAACTTGACGAGTATTAACAGCCTGCCAAGCCTGATCCGGCCGTTCCAGTACCTGTTCTTTGTCGAGTTTGAGCACGGCGACGAGGCTGACAAGACCGGAACCGAAGAGTCGTCTGCCGAGTCGCCCCACGAGCGGGTGAAGCGAGTGCTGGGCGAGGTGGCCAAGCTGGCACAGACATATCGCCTGCTAGGCACATGGAACAAACCAGAGTCATTATAGACTTGGGATTCTATTTAAAAATATGCACCAAAACGAAACCAACAAATACCAAACACTGTAGACAATGCGTGCGTCGCTGAAGGTCGTCTCCGAGTGACGTACATGTATTGCTTATATAAGCATAATAAATACAGCCCGCAAAGCCCAGGGAAATATCAAACAACCAAGGCTACACACAGGCCATTGGATAAAAAGTGATAAAAAACACAGTCTAGGAGTGCAATCTTTCACATATTCAGACAAAAACGTCTCCCGGAACTGGTGATAGCAATATATTTAGTTCAAGACCCAACCTACCACCATCAATGACCAGCACCCATCTGCACCTAGCAGCCCCCGGATTCCCCACTTTTTCTCCGACTCCTACAAACTCGTCGTCTCTTCGTCTCTCACGCGAGATCATATACCGAGGAACAGAACAACAGACGACGCTGCAACGGGAATATCATATCCAGCTGTACATTGGTGCGATCCGGAGAACACCCACCCCTTTCTACCCGGCCCCCATACATACTCCCCTCAAGTTTTTAAACAGATCTTAATTGAAAACTTCATTCACCTCATTTTCTTTTCAAGTCCAGTCAGTCTCATTATATATTGTTGGCTGCTTGACACGCAATGCTGTCGTCAGCCTCGTCGTCGCTGCGGGCATCCGCGGGCCGGCGTCTTCGGCCAGCAGCTGCCAATTCTTCACCATATCTACCAGCTTCACCATCACTACCACAAGCACGGCCCTTGTCCAGCAGTCCATCATCCAGAATCTCGGCTTCGCCTCCCCATGCCGCTTCCATGAGAAAGAAGAATATTAGAGGCCATTTCGACCGCAACTTGCAGCGAGACGCAATCGTCCTCAAAGAGCCTGGTCTCGATGATGCCGCCATCATCCAGAAACACGTCGAGGCCGCCATGGCAAAGGCCGACGGGCGAGGCACGAAGGACCAGGGCCCGCCACAGCCCATTGATGTTGAAGCCTTGCGCTCTGAAATGATTCGCCGCCCACGACGCTCCACATATGACTTTCTCTACCCAACACACAACCACTTGCTGAACCTGGCCCTCTTTGATGCGCTCCCGGTCGAGGCCAGGGCCGGCGATATCGCTCCAAAGCCCAAGAAGTATACCGGCCTCGGCACGGGCAACATGGAAGACATGCGTTTCATGCTGCCGGCGCGCCTGCAGCGGGGGTTTGGCGCCAAAACCCTGCCGCACGGTCACCACTTGGTGTATTTTCCTCTACAGCGGCCATCGTCGCTGTTGCTTCCCGACGGCACCGATCCGGGCCAGTCACCCGGCCCGCCGTTTGTTCGGCGCATGTGGGCCGGCGGCTTCTTGCGGTGGAAGTACCCACAGCGCATGATGATTGACGGCCGGCGCATTATCTGCATTGAGCGAATCGACCCGGACACACTGCGTGTGCGTGGAGCTCTAGGCCATGAGCGCGTCTTTGTCGACGTCTGGCGCCGGTATGGATCGATCGACTCCGAAGTCGACTCGCACGACTTTGACGAGTGGACGTTCAAGGACCTTGAAGACCAGGTCGAAAAGAACCCTGACCTCGAAGAGCGGCGCACGCTGGTGTTCATGCGGGCCAAGGACGACGTGCCAGAGGACGTCGATGCTGCGCTCAAGCAGAAGAAGATTAGGGGCATGGAGGAAAAGGTCGTGCTCTCCAAAATCAAACCCGAGTACTCGTTCAAGATGACGCCGACGCGCGAGCTGCTCTTCCAGTTCAGTGCCCTCTCGCACAACACGCACGCCATCCATCTCGACCCCGACTACTGCCGCAAAGTCGAGGGCTACCGCGATCTGCTGGTGCAGGGTCCTCTGACTCTGGTGCTGATGCTGTCCGCACTGCGTGCCAAAGTCAAGATGATGTTCGAGGACGACCCCGCCGACCACCATTTCGGCCCGCGCACCATTTACAACATTGAGTACCGCAATCTGGCACCGCTCTTTGTCGGCGAGGAGCTCAAGGTGTGTGTGGCCCGGCGCAACCAGGAGCGTCTCGGCCGGCGTGGCCGTTACTTCTTGTGGGACGTCTGGGTCGAGAACTCAAAGGGCAGCTTGTGTGCCAAGGGGTCTGGTGTGACGCGCGGCAAGACGCCCAAGCTTCTCGAAATGAAGGAGGACGAGGAAGAGCATGACGAGCTGGACGAGTTTGGCTCTCTCGACGAGTTTGACCGGGCATTTATCGGCGGCATTAAATATTAGTCGTTTGTAGCATAGCAAGCAAATCTCACGCCAAAAAGCCAAAATATAATAACGCAAGAGTCAATGTATTACGCAAGTTAAAACAGTAGAGGTATCATTGATGGTATAGTAATGGGCATCTTCTCCGCGATGCCATGTGCCCTGTAAGTCTTTACCTGAAATTGCCAATCAGGTCCCAGATCCCAAATCCAATATAAAACCATGTAATCCCAAATCCTGATATAATCCAAATACACAGAAAAACAGAAAGACAGAAATATAAATCAAGATTACAATAAATCAAAAACAAAAAACGCCTAAGGCTCGGTACAGATGACATACTCTGTACCGTCCTCCATTGTAAACTTCTCCAAAATCTTGGTCAGATCTGGCTCTGCAAAGAGTACCGTCTTTTCAACAAACGAGTCGTCCATTGTACTTTGCGCCTTGCTGTGCTCGGCAGACGCAATGTTGGGTGTCATCGGCAGGGACAGGTCCCAGCTCGGGCTTGACCCATCGACGGGGCTGTTGAGAGCGTCGTCGTCCTGTGGCACGCGGTACGGCATGTCTTCCGTGATCTGAGGCATGACCATATCCGAGTTGACCACGGCCTGGCGCGCCTTGCCGTGCGCATCTTGGCCTGGCTGTACGAGCGACTCCGACATGGACGGCTGGCCCAATTCATCAACGCGGTCTAGCATCTCGGCTTGCTCTTCCTCGAGGGGCGTCGTGGTGAACATGGCATTGCCCTCAGGCATCCGCAGCTGGAGACTGGGCCAGCCGCGTTCGCCGCAGGTATCGTAAGCCTCGTCTAGGTCGAGCACACACCCAGTATCTTGCTGAAGCTTGGCAATATTGCGGGAGACGTGGCCCATGATCTCTGCCGAGGACGACTCAATTTCATCCCGCAGCAGAGACCGCTGCCGCTCCAGCGCAATGTCAACGCTAGGCTTCTTCTTGTGCTTGGACACAGGCCCTTGCGCAATAGACGGTGGTGGCGGGATGTCTTTAACACAGCGCATGAGCATTTCCTCAAGCTCCCCCTGCGTGAATGGGTAGGCCAGCAGCGATTTGTTGGACTCGAGGCTCTTTGACATGTACCGCAAGCTGGTAGCGTTAAAGCCGTTGTCGCCGCAGTCAAGGTAGAGGAGTGTCTTGTTGGCCTGGACAGCCGAGCCAAGCGTGCCGGTGCTGTCATGCAGTCTCTGGTTGCGAATGCGCAGATGCGTGAGAGTCTTGTTGTTGGCCAGTCCGCGAAGAGCGCGGCCAAAGCCCTTGCCAAGCTGTCCGTCGTCAAGTTTACCGCAGTATCCGGACAGATCAAGGTACCGCACGGATTGGTTCTGCTCAAAGAAGTGCTCCAAGGCCGCCACGGTCTTATCACCACAAACATCGTCCGTCATGGGGACAGGAGCTGTACCGACCAAGCTCAGATAGTCGATAAAAGGGTTTGCTGCAAAAGCGTTGATGAGCTCAACATAGTTGTCTTCGTCCTGGAACTCAATCATGTTGAGATGCAGCCCGAAGCGGCCGCCCCAAATGCTGTTGAGTGCCTGAACAAGCTCCTCGATACCCGGCTCCAGAGGGTTGCTACTGATGTGGAGGTGCACATCATAAAGACCAGACATGGCACTAAAGATGCGTGCAGCCTGGCGACCCGAAAGCCCGCAGTTGTTCATGACAAGGCGGCGCAGGGAGTATCCGTAGCCCTCGGTCTGCATGGAGGCCTGGCGCGCTGAGAGCGTCTGCAAGAACAATATAAATGTATCTACAGTGCTTTCGTTTAGCTTAAAGCCGGAGAGATCAATCTCTTCGAGGTATTCCAGGCGATCCAGAACCTGGATAGAGATGAGCTCGCCCTCAACTGTGCCCGTCAGACTGCCGGCAAGGTTGAGCTGTCGCAGGCTGCCTACAGACTCCATGAACTCCTGGGCCAGGGCAGCCGGAACTCTGCCAAAGTTCTGTGACACATCCAGAGTGAGAAGCGTGCCAGCAGACTGCGAGAGGCCTTGGAACAGAAGCTTCATCGACTGGTCGGTGAGGCCGCAGTTGGCGACGTCGAGAACCTCAAGGCTGACGACGTCTTGTCCTGCGGCAATGGTGCCGTCGATCTGCTCCATTGAGGAGGGGGCCATGTAGCCAGCAAGGGTCTGGACATCAACCTCGCCGAGATGGCATCCCCGCAAGAACAGGCGATTACACCGGGTGAGACCGGCCGCTAGCAGGTTCAGAATAGGAACAAGGAACTGGACACTGTACGTTGCAGGATCGCCCTTGTACTTGGCAGGCAGGCAGTTGGTGAGGTCGACTTGGCGAATCTTGCCCGACGCAAAAGCGAGTGCGTGGAACTCTTGATGCATCAAGCTCGCTTTTTGCACAATAGACGTCTCATGCTCTGTCAAGCAGACTCCTGTGCGGCTGAGATAGGCGACGTTGCCCTTTCGGGAGCTATCGCTCTTACCCAAGAGGCTAGAGAGATCGACGTCACAAAATGACAGTGCCTTAAAGTAGTCGTTATAGCGCAGGGCTCGGAGAACAGCCAGCAGCTGGATGTCGGTGTAGATGGTGCCCTTTGCGGAGGGGAGGACGCGGAACTCGGGCGCGTATTGTGTGCGCCAGTTGATCTCCCAATCAACTGGGCTGCAGCGGTAAGCAGCATAAAAGGCTGAAAGAGTGCGTTGGAAGCCACCAAAATCCTCGCCAGCTACAATATGCTGAGGTGTAGGAAGGCCGGTGACGTGAAAAATCTCCTGGGTTTGCCATTGTGTGGGCCAGGCAGGCTTCAGGTACTTGTCGGCCTTTGTGAGAGTGAGAATGATGCGGCGGTAGTGACGGCTGGACAGTTCGAGGTCGACAGGAGCCTTGAATGGCTCGCGGAAACGCATGGCGAAGCGCTCGTCGCGCGAAGACCAATCGGCATAAAAGGACTCGAGAGTGACAAGGCCCAGGGCCTGGTACTGGACTTCGAGTGCCGTTGACTGCACGGCAGAAGCCCGGCTGATGTGAATCAGGAAGCAGAGGTTGACACCGACGACCAGAAAATGTGATGAGATTCCTTCGATCTGGCTCTTTTTGAGCTTTTCTTCCGACTTGAGCTTGCTGCGCTCCAAAGCGTTGCGAGAGATAACGGGGAAGATCTCGGGGACAGTGTTGGCAAAGCCTGGCTCTTCTGCCTGGAAGATCTT
Source organism: Ophiostoma australiae (assembly GCA_022392945.1). NCBI lineage: Eukaryota > Fungi > Ascomycota > Sordariomycetes > Ophiostomatales > Ophiostomataceae > Ophiostoma > Ophiostoma australiae. The sequence continues at coordinate 2,624,434 of JAKRGJ010000004.1, read as the reverse complement.
GCGTACACATTCCTCGACTTCGTGATAGACACGGGAATTGGAGTCGGGATAGTCCTGGTTGCGGGCCTTGACCAGCGAAGCCAGGACATCCAGGTAGTTCTCGCGGCTGCGAATGTCTTTGAAAAAGAAGGTGACTGGACAGGAGGCAATGGCGGGATGGGGCAGACGCCACCATGTCTCAATGCCAAAAGTTGTGCGCGTGTTGTCGGTGCGGAATGTCGAGATGAGGGCACGTAGTGGGATGACATGGACTGGGTCGGCCGGGGGCAGCATCGAGGATGATTTTTGCGGTGCTGAGGTGCCGGAGTCCGGGCCTTGTGCAGGTATATCTGCAATGTGCGGCAATGCGGCATACGCATCGGCTCGGGTCTTGAAGATGAGGATGTAGTCGGGAGTGGCGACGAGGTGGCCTTGGCGGTGCTTTGATGCTTGGGGGTCGAGGTATTCGATGGCGATATGCAGCTCGACGGGCTGTATTCTCCAGTCGATAATGTTGCTGGAGGAGCTACCGCTCATGGCAGTGGAATGACGGGACACGCGACTAAAGATATCGGAGCCGGTCGATCCACGACGCTTATGCAAGTCATGGCTGGAAGACATGCGCTTGTGGGACTTGCGGAGAACCTTGCGGGGGAACTGTGACAAGAACTGCTGATTTGGCGAGGAGGAAGTGAGGGAGTCTGGCGAGGTGCCGGCGGTGGCGGCAGCAGCAGCGGCCATGGATGTGGTGGAGGAAGCGGCCGAGGGGCGGACGGAGGAAGTTGAGCCCCGGCTCAGCGACCGCATGGCCTGGAAGAAGCCACTCTTGCTGCTGTCGATGGAGCTGGAGCGGGAGAAGCTGGCCAGGCCGGCCATGTCGCTGTGTGATTTTGATTTGTTGATAGTGGCGGCAGGCATAGCTGTTGTGCCTGTGCCTGTGCTTGTGTTTGTGCTTGTGTTTGTGCTTGTGTTTGTGATCGTGCCCATGGTCGGGTTCGCGTATGCAAGTGATGGCGCATCGTGTGTGATTGGAGAGGCTGGTGTGAGAGCCAGTGAGCCGGGACAAGGCTGGGCTGCCTTTTGGGCATTGTTGCGTTTCCGGCGGAGGATATCCATTGCGTGCAAGTGTGGGAGTGTCGAAGTAGGAGAGCGCGTGTGAGAGGCGGAGGATAGAAGGAAAAGATGGGCGTGTAGAAGGCGAACGAGCGTAGATGAGATGTGCAGATAAAGAGTCGATGAGGATTGGCGGTGATGTAGCTGGTGTAGATAGTCGAGCTTCGAATGCGAGCTCGAGTGGAACGGCTGGATCTTCAAGAGAGCCGAAGCCAAGCCTGGTGCTTACGCGGTGCAGATCGGACAGCCCGGTTGACCTTGCACTATGTAATTTTTGGTCTGTGGCCTGACTTGTGAATGTTGACGTCGGATGTGCGGTGGGCCGTAGACTAAAAGCAAAAGGTCTCTGACATATGGATCGCCGCCAGTATACTATGTAAGCACCAAGCCGAGAGCCGCGAAAGCAAGAAATTTCAATGGAGACGGAGATCTATGAGGTCGAGATGAGGGGGCTTTCTGGGGAGTAGTCCGTAGGGCGAGGCGGAGGGCCACGGACGGATAGATGGAAAGCGGAAAGACAGCAAGCAGACAAAGAAGCTGGCCAAGATGAAGATGAGGAAAAGACAAGTACTCCTGAGACGATGAAAGAGGAGTACCCTGTAGTCTTTACGGAGTAGAGAGATAAGCAGGGGAGAGGAGGAGAAGCTGAAGGTTGATGGGGAGATCGGATAGATCCAATTAAAGCAGCAAAAATACGCAATAAAAGCTGAAGCAAGAAGCGCAAGACGCAAAAAGCAAAGAAGTAAAGGAGTAAAGAAAGCAAGCGAATCACTGATGAGAATGAGAATAAAGATTAGAGCGATGTGGACAAGACGACAGATGGCGAGGAGGCGCTGCTTTGGCTTTTGGCGTGGCTTGTTTTTGTCTCGAGAAGGCGGTGGGTTGACGAAGCCGGGATGAAGTGATGGAAGAAGATGCGAGAAAATAAAGAGAAGAAAAAAGGGCGGAGAAAGAAAAGTAAATAAATAACGAATCAATAAAAAAAAAAATCGATTAAAGGATCATCCACAATGAGGCGCCGATGACGACTGCGGGAGGATAGCTACGGCTTTGGTCACAGCCGGTTGTGCGATGCGAGGACAATCACAAGTTGAGAGAGGACGAGGACGGATATAAATGAAGGGCGAAGACCAACTACACGACAAGGTCTTGACGATAATTTCTTATCGGTTCTTTTGCTGTCTTGACTGTTTCCGCTCGGGTGTGCCAGACAACAATACGGCCTGCCAGTTTGGGGGTGCGGCTTTGTCAAAAGCGAGTCAAATGTCTCAGCTGCATTGTGTGGCAGAGCGGTAGTGTGTAGAGGCGAGGCAGCTTGAGATGAGACCTTTGGTTGTGTCTGAGTTTGATCCTGAGGTTGAGCTTAGATTTGGGTGAGATGGCGAAATGGGTATGGGTGAGACTGCCGAAAGCAGATGCTTAGATAAGACAGGACTGGAATGGCAACGAGGGTCTTAGTACGCAGTTAGAAGGTGAAGAGAAGGACAAAGAGGAGAGGAGGAGAGGAGGAGAGAAGACTCATAAAAGAAGAGAACAAAAGAAGAGAACAAAAGAAGAGAACAAAAGAAGAGAACAAAAGAAGAGAACAAAAGAAGAGAGCAAAAGAAGAGAACAAAAGAAGAGAACAAAAGAAGAGAAGAGAGAAGGGGGAAATGAGGGAAAGAAATGGAAGGGGGGGGATAGAGAGACAAAAAGTAGGGGTCAGGCAGGAGATAAGAGTGAAGTTATTCGGAAGGCACAGCAAGGAAGGCACGATTTCCAAGGAAAGAGCGACGGACGGCAGGCCACCACCACACTGCACTCTGCAGACAAAGCACACAAATAAAGTGATAACACACAACAGAAGAGCACGCAAAACGCAAAAAAGCAAGGAAGGAGGCAGCTCAGCTACGGTGTGGTCTTGCCTTGCATGGGGCAGCCTTTTCCCTGTTTTGGTCTAGCGGCACAGAGCAGTCGTTAGTGCAGGTTACATTCAGCGCTTTTACGAGGTTTGGCAGGAGCGACTGTTGATGCAAATGTGTGTGTACATAATACAATACATACGTAAGGTCAGATGCAAGATGGAAGGAGCGGCCAGCTGCTGCTACTCTGTTCTACAGGACAATTGCATTCATCATCGGCAGTCCAAGACGAGGCAGTTAAGAATGGCGAGACAAATACCAATATTAGCAATTGGATGTCCGACAAGAAACCCAAAAAGCGAGAAAGAAAAAAAAAGAGAAAAAGAGAAAGAAAAATAAAAAATACTGACTACGGGACTAAGACGGCACGCTACGCTGCGATGCAAGCTGAGGGTGGCGATCACCAACAAAAGAACGATTTAAAAAAAAAAAGAAAAAAAAGGGAAATAATAGGTAGAAAATTGGTAGAAACGCGACGATGCAGAGAAGGGTGGAGGAATAGAAGAAAAGAGAAGAAGGAGAAGATGAAGCCAGTATGGAAAAAGACCAGACCGAGAGCGACGCCCTACCAAGCCCGAGATACTATTAACTATCAAATATTACTAAGGAGCAAAAAACACCAGTCGCTCCTCCCTTTCCCCATTACACAGACATACACTTCCTGCCCGATGATGTTATCGTCTCCAAATACATTCCCAGAGAGGGGCATTGGCCAATAGGATCCGCGCGGGGGTTTGGGAGAGACGGCGCCACGTTGTGTTGACATTACAATATTGACGATCAATTAATATACTAGAAAAAAAAAGTGAAATTAAAACAGAACATGGAAAGTAGTCGGTGACTGCCCGACAAGGAAGGAGCGACACGGACAGTGACACAATGGCACGACATGCCATGGCCGGCTCTAGCTTCCCACGATGGAGTTGCAGTGTCAGTTTTCACATAGTCAGAATTGTCACGGCCAAGGGTCCGACTGAGTAGTACGTAGCATTTAGTAAGAGAGCACAGTTGATGGACGCTTTCGTCTAGGTGCACCTTTGGGCACTGGAATGCAGTGTCCCACTCGTGTCTTGAGGATCGCTGATCGAGCGACGGATTTGACCGAGATGGAGATCAAGATGAACAAAGATTGAAGAACGCCAGAGTCCGGGGTGAAGCACTATGCAAAGCAGACGACGCAGTAGGATGCAAAACGCACAAGGCAAAGCAAAAGGTAAAAAGCGAAATGTGGAAGAAGCGCAATACGACGCAATGCGTGTAATAATCAGAACGAGCCGGCATGCGAGGGGACAGAGCCACGAGCATGCTGAGAGATACAGAGCACAGTACAAAGAATACATAGCACAGAGTACAGATGCAAGTAGACTGCATAGCATGGCGGGACTACGCCGAGGGAGAATACATAGTAGAACGATAGTGCGCGTCCTATGGGTCTGACAGACGATGACTCGATGAGGGTACGTCGTAGGCTATTCTGGGATCACGGGGCGTCCGAGAGCGAGCGTATATATGTGTTTGTGGTGAAGAAGAGATGCTGATTGTGCATCGTAGATGTAGATATGTAATAAGGCCGTGCGTGGTACTGGCCCTGTTGTGTATCGTGTTGATGTCGGTGGTGTGTCGGTGTGTCGGTGTCTGTGTTGGATTTTCATCGTGAATCTTCCGACTTGCGACATCTTTTTGCATCATTCTGTTCACGTGCTGGAGAGACTTTTGACCATCCCTACATGCAATCCCATGACGAATGCTACAGTAGTGATCTAAATATATCTTGGTCTGCGGGGAGAGTGCCTGTTGGTGATCAGCAGTCCAGCCCTGCATGCTCCCGGCATCGTATTCACCCTCTGATGGACGCCGATCCACAGATACGCAGATATATTACAGTGTAGATACACGAGAACGGCCCCGGAGACTGGATTGCATCCCTACATTGCCTCCTTGTGTCTGTGTATCGTCTCGTCGACGAGGTCGTGGGAGCACAGGGTGTGACAAGTGTCTGTACGAGCAGCTTCATCTCCGTCCACGACGTTTGATGCGAATGGGTAGATAGTGCTGTTATAGTCTACACTGCTATTCAGAGTATAGCGGAATATCCGGCGAGACAACACTGTGAGGTTGTTTACTTGCGATGCCTAACAAAGCATCGCCAGAGCATCAACGCGTACAAGATATCAGCAAACAGCCGGCTTGTCTTGCCTGCTTTGTCTTGTTTCCCCGTTTCTCCGTCCTCTGTCCTCCGTCCTCCGTTTCTCTTGTTTCCATCTGTTTTGCTTTAAATGGCCCGAGCACATGCGATTTTATTAATCTGGCGTTGTCAAAGCTTTTGTTTCGTTTCCTTTTTCCTGCATAAAGAAGACGAAACCTGCTTCTCATTAATCGGATTATGTGGATGGATTGCTCATGTCTTGCCCTACCCCATCCCTCTTAGCAAACAATTACGAATAATGAGTAATCCCAGCTAATTACGAATATACGGATATCTCTAATGTGCAAACTCATACTTATTTGTCACTGTTAGTCTCTGCTCTAGATTTGACCTGTGCACACTATAAATACCAGCATTCCACTTGCTAGCCCTACCATTTTTGCCCTCTACTCTTCCCGTAGTCAGCGACTAACCACGGAGCCCTCCGTACGACTCCATAGCGCAGCCCATATATCTAGAAATATCCAGTATATCCAGAATATCCAGAATGTGCAGAATATCCAGAATATCCAGAAGACCCAGAATACCCAGAAGACCCAGAAATATCGGCGATGCAACTCGGCCCTACTTGTAAAGACAAGTGGGATGGATACGGACAGAGGTTGACAGGGCGTTAGCAACGATGCGTGTACATTTAGTATTTTATATCGGCCGTGTCTCGTGTCCAAGCTGGGCATGCAATTTCCCAGCTGCAGACCGGATGCAGCCCAGGCCGTTGACCTGGATGGCATTGCCCACATATATCAGTCCGTTGAACGACATGTTCCATCGTTTGCCGTTCTGGTCAGACGCGGTGCTTACTACATAGTATATACTTTGCTTGATGCTTGGAAGCAGATGTACATAGTCGTCACCCGTCTCTTCCACCGACTACACGGCAACTCCCCAGTCCGTCGTTGCCTGGTCGGCATCGGTCAGCCAGTGATTGGCTCGCTGCAGCTCGTCCGTCCCTTGTTCCTACTCTGTATTGTTCTCTACGATGCACTGCAGAATCGTCAGATAAGATACATTGCATGTTCCATTAGCCTCATCACAGCTTGGAAACAAGCACTGCATAGTATCTGGCTTGCCTGCTGATACCCTCGCCGAATGATACCCTGGCCGTTTATCCTCTTTATCCTCTGACTTTGTTCTCTCTGTTTAGTGCATTTGGCATGTTTTGGGTCGTGCCATCGCGCAGTTTCGCAAGGATGACATGAATATTCCGAATACCACATGAGCAGGGAACAGTACTGCCATCATGCTGCATATGTACATAGTATTACTCTACATATTTCTACTTGACCGTGATAGAACCTAAATAGAATGCGTCTGTGCACGATTCAAAACATCATCTACTATGTACGCCCTTGCCATTTGGCCCGTCCAATCTCGCGTCGACAAGCCCCAGCGCGTCGCATAATTCTCTCAGCTTTCGTATTGTGTTTTGTAAAGGGAAATGTTTGTATTAGTGATTGAGCTGTCACATGCTATTCCGAGAAGTGAGCAACAAGCAACTTGAGCAACTTGACTAGCCATTTGGAAATGTCGACATTGACGACATGCCCGACGATGTTCCACTCGATCGCCCTACGGCACTCTATCGATTTCGGTCTGCTATGTAATCCTCTTTGTTTTGTTCAGCAGGCGTCTTGGGCCGACCCTGGTGACACCACTGCTGCCGTTTCGAAACATCGTGACCGTGACGTCGGCGACGTAAGACGTTGCAAGAAGATGAGAGGAGCGCCTACCGGTCGTCAGCAACCGTGATCGCGCGTCTCCTGGTCTTGTCTTGTTTCTGCATCTAGATGGCCTCCGATCCTGGCTTCGTCCTGTGCCAGCCAAGAGCATGTCCAACCTTGGTACTCGGCAGCCTCTCTCCTCATTCACTCACTCTTCTCTTCTACATCGTAAACCAACATCTCCCGTTTCAGCTCGCCGTTCTCTCACTCTCACTCTCATCCTGTTCTTTGTTCTCACGCCTTTCAACATTCTACTTCTACTACATAGTACATAGTATTGCCGACGCGAGAACACAATACTCCGTACTATGCAGTACTAAAGACGCCTTCACCCACAGCATCTGCTGCCATTGGCTACTGTCGACCCCCCTGCCTTAGCATGCCGCAACCAGCGTGTTTCATGATCGTGGCGCCAGTGGCAAGCTAGGCTGATAGTTGACCTGGTCGACCTAGTCGACCCGTGCGGTTTGGCCAGTCTGGCTTCCAACCAGCCGTCTCCAGTCCGATGGCGTGCATGCACCTAGCTCGCATCTTCCAGCAAGATACATCGGTAGAATGTGACTGCAGAGTGTTGGCCAGGCCAGTGTGTCGCTGTTGGGCGAGCAAACAGACAATGTTTTGCAATGGTCGACAGCCAACCAGCAGTCGCCGTAAAGCGCCTGCATTGGCCCGTGCGCATGGATTGTTTCACACCAGCTGCCGCCCGTGGCCACGACTAGCGAGTATGTGTGTATGTACTATGTATACTAAGTATGAACAAGAGTACATAGTATGTAATTAAGTGCAGAGTAGACAAAAGAAAGTAGAGAAGAAGGAAGGATCTTCCATTGCTGCTTCTTTTCCAACAGTACGAAGCAAGGAGGTTCACCGCAAGGACGAAAAAGAAAGCAAGCCTCGTGGAAAGAGCGACTGACAACCTTGGAAGGTGCCCTCTTGACAATGCATAACGTTCTCACAGTAGCAAAATTGCTCTTTCCTGTTTCATGCCGCTCTTTCCAGAGTTGTATCTTGCGCTCAATATGCCCAATCTAAAACACTCGACAGCGCTGTAGAAACTAGAAACTAGCGACATTGTCACAATATACTGAGACTCAGTAGCGTGGCTCCGGCCCACAGCCGTTGCAGAATGGCGCCAACAAGCCTGAAACCAAGAGGTACCCTACAGTGTATGTCATGAATTGTTATTAAGGAAGGTGCGAGCTGTGCTCCTTCCCAGGAAACGCATCGACGCAGATTGCAAAGGAAAGAGCGAGGAACACAAGGCAAAGGCGAGCAGGTAGAATTACCTGGAAGAAGCAGGAGCAAGCACGACCAACGGCAGGAGCGACTTGCGGCACTTGCTCTTGCACTCTCAACATGCCCTCTCCGTAGTACTGTACAGTAAACTCTCCGTTATCTCGTCGCCCACGGCCAGCCCCACTTCTCCCAGCATCGTCAACCTCCCCTTGAGACTGTAGTGTACTTCTTCCTCCCGTCTTCTCATCTTCTCGTCTTCTCGTCCCCGCCCACCCTCTCCTGTCTTCTGCGACCGCTGCACACCTCTGGCTCTCGTCGGGACACTGCATCGTCTCCAACAACTGCGACCCGGCCGTGTAACGCGTTCTCGCCTCCATCCACCTCTTTTGCGTCGTCGTCGTCGTCCTCCTCCTCCCCCTCCTCCTCGAGCCCGGCCCCTATTCACTGTCTCTCTTTTCTTTATCACTGTCTCGCCCTGTCTCCCACCCTCCTGTAGAATACAGTAGGATACATACTGTTAGACCCTTCTTTCGACGCTCACAGCCCCTCCGACTCCACGCTTTTGTGACAGCAACCCCTGTCTTTGGCTTCGCTCGTTTTTCCACATCGTACTCTATTCCGTACTCTTTTCTACTTACAGAGCAGTCTTCTACAGAGTAAGATACTGCATTCTGTTCCTCTCGTTACCGCTTTGAATGACTCTGTTCTCCACCGAGCACACCTCCCAATCCCTGCTCTGGTCGCTAACACCCACCCTCAGACTCAGGGCACCCCCCCTCCTTCGTCCTCTTCGCCCTCTTCGATCTAGTACAGCCAGCGCTCAACTCCCGCTCACCTCTCTTCTATCTCCCTATTTGAAACCTTGTGCGCCTACGCCTGCCCTGCTTTCGCCGCAAGCCCGACCCCGTCTTCCTCGTTTCTTTTTCCTTTTCCCTTATTCCTTCCTTATCCTTCCTCATCTCTTCTTCTGTTGATTCTTGTACTCTGTATTTGTTCTTTTCTTCTGTTCAGTGCCTTGCCTTTCTTTTCTCTTTCTCTGTCTCTTAATACTCCCGTCTTGCCGAACGGCATCCGTCTGCCTCGATCTCCGTCTGGCGACCTTAATCTCGACAACGATTCAATCTACCGACACCGTCGACTGGCCTACCATCTTCAACACCCACCTCGACGACACTGGTTTTATACGGTCGCCGGCGGCCGCACCGACTACTCAAGCCACACCGACCTCCCCGACCTAATTTACGACATCGACACTACACCCCGCATACTACTGTCTGCTCCTCGCAATCCCCTCGAAAGAGGACGGTTGGCATCCAGTACATCTTCTTTTTCTCTCCAAACCCCTCGCATACTCCCACCTTACAATGGCAATGCTTGCTTCAAAATCATCATTCCCCGCCTCCCTCGGCGGCCAGGCCCCCTCGGGCATCGCATCCGGCATGCCCACTCCTACACAATATGCACCCTCCCGCCGCGTGCTCGTCGCTCCCGCCGCCACAACAAGTCAGGTCTACAACAGCCCCACAGACTCAGAGTTCTCCGACTCCGATGGCCCCGACGCCGTCAAGAACTGGGACGAGGACCGTGTCTGCGACTACCTCCGCAGCGTCAAGTGCGGCGACTACGAGAAGCTCTTCCGCAAAAACCACATCAATGGCGAGAATCTGCTCGAGATGGACAAGGAGGTCCTCAAGGAAATGGGCATCGACAAGGTCGGCGACCGCGTGCGTCTGTTCCTCGGAATCAAGAAGCTGCGCACAAAAACCTATGCCAGCCAAAAGAGACGTAATAGGGTATGTTTCTTCCTTGTCTACCACACTCTGCAACTCTGCGAACCCCCCCCTTTCCTTTGCACCTGTGCGCCCCCGTTCCCCCTCTCACACCACATATAGGAATCTTTTGGTGGCCTGGATGTCCAGTACCCCCCTTCTTCCGGCTCGCCCCGGCCTCTGAACGCCTCCGCCTCTCGCTCCATGCCGACCTCGTCCGCCAACAAGCGCTACTCCCGCCAGATCGACCTGTCCTCGTTTGCTGTCGAGAACATGGGCAAGTCGTCGCGTCCCAACTCCCCCCTGAACAGCGCCGAGCAGCTTCGCTCTGGCCGCCCTAATAGATACCCAACCCCGAACTCTGCATACCCGGCCCAAGGCCGGCTCCCTGCTTCTTCTTCTTCCCCGGACTCTCAACCGTCCAATCGTCTGGTAGTGAACCACCACACCCGAAACAATTCTAGTATGGACGGTTCTCTGATGGCTGCTCTACCACAGAACCAAGACGTTATCCGCGTCATCTCCACCGGCGGTGTGACCAAGGTCGTTAAGATTGCCGATTGCAAGACCTGTGAGGAAGTCATGCGCGTGACCCTCCGCAAATTCGCCCTCCGCGAAGACCACGAGCGCAACTACTGTTTCTGGGTCCTGGGCGGCGTCGATCCCGAGCCCAACCAGTGCATCCGCCTCAGCGATACCGTGCTCTGGCGCATAATCAAGGACCAGAAGCGCCCCGAGCGGAACCGCTTGATCCTTCGCCGCGTCCCCGCTGGCGAGCCGGGCATGTCCGAGCTGGAACGTGCTGCCGCCATTGCCATGCAGGAGAAGCAGCAGCGCCAGTCCCACCCCAACGGTCTGCCCACAGTCGAGAAGCGCAGCCAGCTCAAGGTGCAAAAGGTGCTTGGTGAGAGCTGGGACAACCTGCAGCACTCCCAGCCGCCGCTGTCGCCTGTGACCTACCAGGACCGCGAGCGCAACGTCAACAATGCGGCCCGCGACCTCGAGCGGCCTGCACCGCCCGAGACACCACGCCAGCCTGTGCGCAGAAACGGAGTATTGAGACAATTTGGTGGCCTGCGTCCCCCCAGCGAGTTTATTACCTCTGACCTGACTACCTACTTCCCTGACCATGCCCGTGAAGACATTGACCGGACGGCCCGGCTGTCTATGAGACGGTCGGCCCGCCTTAGCAAGGTGAACAGCCGCCTCAGTGTGGCCAGTAACCTTAGTTTTGCTTCTAGCATCCAGGATGCACCCCCGATTCCTACTATTGCCGATAGCTGGCTGAATGCCACCACGCAGCTGGCCAAGATCCAGCCCCAACAACGGGACCAGCGCACCATGCGCATGCCGCACTCATACCGCGACTCGGTGGCATCGTCGATGCTGGATACTCTCCAGGAGGAGCAGTCGCCAATCGAGCCCAACCGCAAGTCGTATGTCTCATACGCCGACAGCGGATCCGACACGGCCGCCGTCAGCATAACCGACCCTGAAGGCAACTCGATCCGCCACAGCTTCTATGACGAGACCATGACGGGCTCTGGCTCGAGCTCACTCAAGGAGGTCAGCGAGGCACTCGATGCCGATGGCGAAGACAATGACGAGGAACTCCAGAGCTTCCTTGCCGGCGAGTCATGGGATGACAGCAAGTGGATGAAGGGTGCACTGATCGGCCAGGGCTCCTTTGGCTGTGTGTACCTTGCACTGCACGCTGTGACGGGCGAGCTGCTGGCTGTGAAGCAGGTCGAGACGCCATCGCCCGGCGCCAACTCGCAAAACGACTCGCGCAAGAAGAGCATGATCGAGGCACTGAAGCGCGAGATCAGCCTGCTGCGCGACCTGCGCCACCCCAACATTGTGCAGTACCTCGGCTGCGGCTCGTCTGCCGAGTTCCTCAACATTTTCCTCGAGTACGTGCCCGGCGGCTCTGTGCAGACGATGCTTAACTCGTACGGCGCACTGCCCGAGCCGCTGGTGCGCAGTTTTGTGCGGCAGATCCTGCACGGCCTGTCGTACCTCCACGGCCGCGAGATTATCCACCGCGATATCAAGGGCGCCAATATTCTCGTGGACAACAAGGGCACGATCAAGATTTCCGATTTCGGCATTTCCAAGAAGCTGGAGGCGACCAATATCCTGAACGGCGCCAACAACAACAAACACCGGCCGTCGCTGCAGGGCTCGGTGTTCTGGATGGCGCCCGAAGTGGTCAAGCAGACAAGCTACACGCGCAAGGCGGACATCTGGTCGCTGGGCTGCCTGGTGGTGGAGATGATGACTGGCACGCACCCGTTCCCCGACTGCACACAGCTGCAGGCCATTTTCAAGATTGGCGGCAGCAAGGCGGCACCGACCATTCCCGAGCACGCCAGCGAGGATGCCAAGCTGTTCCTCAGCCAGACGTTTGAGATGGACCACAACAAGCGGCCCAGTGCGGACGAGCTGCTCGCCAGTCCTTTCCTGATCCCGATCACGTAATTTATTTACATCTCTTACTCTTACTCTTAAGCTTTTTACTCTCTTCTTCTCTTCTTTTCTTCCTATTCTCTTCTTTTCTTTCTCTTCTCTTCTTCTTCTCTTCTATTTTTCTTCTTCTTCTTTGGCCTTTTACACTTCTTCTCCCCATTTTCTTTTCACTTTTATTTGCTGATTCTCACGGTTCGGACGAAGACATGAACGCCATATAAAAAGGATCACCATCCATCATCGATGATTGCTCCTTTCTTTTGATAGTTTGGGTACTTAGTTGCCGGACTACGAGCATGCGTGAGGGAGTTGGATTCACTTTGATATACACAATGATATACAATGATAAATGTTTCACAAAAGAACAACCCCTATTCTATACTTACTATTGCCAGGTGTGAGACTTGTAGTGCAATATAATCGTAATCTATGCAATGTAATATATGACTGACCGAATTAATAAGTAAAGCCACATATGTAAATGCATAGATTACTGCCCCCTGGCAAAGAGACAGACATATTTGGTGTTGGTTTGTTCCGTAGGTGTCACAGGATAAGACAGAGTAATATAACATATGCATCACAAATTAAGTAAAAGAATCAAAGCATGGCATGACAATAATGAATGATTGAAAAAATCGAGTTTGTTGAATTGATCAGAGAATGACAAAAGTAAACCGGGTAAAAGACCCCAACGCCATGCGCTCTTTTAAATGACAGAATGACAGCAACAAGAATACTCCTAGCAAACCCCATATGCTGATGATGACGATGATAATGTTAAAAATGTGGTATGCTGATATATGGACAGGAGAAGTGTTTGAAAAAAGATAAAAGAAACGATAAAAAGAATGAAAGAAAGAGAGCGTGACGAAAATGTCTACACCAGGATCAGGCCCATGCCGATCACTGTGGAGGAGACGAGAGCAGCCACGGCAGCGATGCCGCCCAGAAGAAGAGAGGACGCCGCGCTCTCGGCATCGGTGCTGCTGCTGCTGATGACTGTCAGGCCCGATGTTGCCGCAACCGCATTGGAGACGGTGGCGGCGCCGGGCACAGACGTCGTGCCCGTAGTGATCTCCTGGACGTTGGTCGTCGAGACGTTAAACTTGGTTTGCGCCAGCGAGATCTCGTTGTTGTCCATGTCGTAGACGACATAGGCAGAGCGCAGAAAGGTGTCGCCCAGCACGTTGGTGCCGCTGCCGGCCGGGGCAATGCCGAACAGGCACGCAGTCTGGCCGTTGCGGAATGTCGGGCGCTTGCCGCTCGATGTCACCAGGTCCAACACCAGCTCGCTGGCGGTGACGTTAATGGTGGGCGTCGTGAAGGTGTAGACAATGCTGGAGTTGGTAGTGTCGGCTAGCGAGCACGGCACGTAGGCCACGCCCTCGGACGAGTCGTAGGTGGCGCCGACGGAGTCGTAGATGGTCTGCACCATATCATCGGGCAGGTAGGTGAGCGACGAGCCCGAGTCGAGCAGCACAGCAAGTGCCATATCGCTGGCCAGGACAGTGTCGCCCAGCTGGACCTCGGTTAGTGTGATCAGAAACTCGGAGTAGACGCCGGCCTGCTTCTGCACGGGCAGCGTCTCGAGGGTGCCCGAGTAGCGGTCCGAGTCGACACCGCCAAACAGGATGCTGCCAGTGCTGGCATCCAGGTCGTTGAGCCACAGGCTGTAAGCATTGCTCTGAATTATGCCGTCGGCAACCATCTGGGCGGGCAGGTTGTTGTAGGCGTCCTTGCCGGCGCGGCCGACCTGGACCTCGTTGACCATGTAGCCAATGCCCAGGATGCCCTGTGACGAAGAGCTGGTGTAGCCAATGCCAAACTGCAGGGAATCCAGGGTGGTGGAGGAGTTGTCAGAACCAATGGTGAACGTGTCAGTCACATAGTCACCACTAGCGCCCGAGCCGTCGACATAGGAAATGTTGAACCAGCTGCCGACGTACTCGTAGGTTGATGAGTCGTTGGCGGCGTAGGTGCCGGCAAAGGCGCAGGACTTGGAGGCGCCCTTGCACAGCGTCGAGTTGGCAGTGTTGACCCAGAGGTCACTGCTGCCGGTATCCAGGTGCAGGCGCAGAGACTGTGCGGGGGTGCCAATGGTGGCATTTACAAAGTAGAGGGTCTCTTCGTTGTCGAGGCTGGCAGACACGGCACCAGTGCGGCGGCGTAAACGGTCTCTTTGTGCCGGGTTGTCGATTATTCTCCGCTCGGTGGTCATGCCGACGGCACGGGCTGGGCCATCTGTGCGCTTTTGCAGGTTGAGGGCACTTGCAGAGGCTATTAATGAGGAGGCCAGAACGGCGACTGTTGTGGACTTCATTTTTGAAGTGTGCGTGTGTGGTTGTGGAGGAGGATGAGGAGGTGGTGGTGGTGGTGGTGGCGAGATTTGGTGTAAGTCGCAGCCGAGCTGTGCTATGTAGCAAACGTCGGTGGTTTTATGAGAGCGCCTCAGAGAAGCGACGAGAAAGGAGCTGGCAGCTGTCCGCACCAGATATAAATAAATAAAAAGCCGACAGAAGACGGACAGAAGAAACAGACTATAGACCGAACGGGCGAGAATGGACTATCGCAAGAGACCAAGACACCAAGGATGAAGACAAGACGACAAGAGAAAGGCACGAGAAGAGAAAAAGAGAAAAAGAGGAAAACACAAGAGGACCAAGGAACCAGTCCTGAAGAAGAAAGTAAGAATGAATAAGAGAAATAATAAAAAGAGAAAGAGAGAGAGAGAGAGAGAGCCAAGAGGAAGGAGTGACGACAAGATGTTAATATGAGAAAGAGTGGGAGAGAACAGTAAGGCTACAAGAAGGAGCAATGAGAGCAGAAGGGATCTGCCAAGGCTGGGAGTCAACAGCGGAAGGAGCAAACGGCCAAGCTTCTTGGAGTCTCGTCGGGAGTCTCGTCGAGGTAGGAGCGAAGGGGGTGATCAGGAAAGAGCTATGCAGGCTTGGCGGCTGGTCTTGCCGTTTGGTGAGTGGTAGTAGAGATGGCAGTTACTTGGACTGCACAAGGAATTAGATGTTTGATCAGATCGGGGAATAGGAGATTGGAAACAAGAATATAGGAAAATAAGATCAAGGAAGGCACGTTGAATTCACGGGAACGAGGGACGGGGTTAATATTTAAGATACAACAAACAGTACTATGTATGAAGCGAGTAATTACATATTAAGGGTGTAAATCAACATGGAAGCCGAAAAAGGAAGTCAGGACGACACGACGCCCGGCGAGGACGAGCCCTGTGGCCTGTGGCTCTGTGACAACTGACGGCAGGAACGCTGGACGTAGGAGTACGGGGCTGCGTACGTGTACATTCTGCTCCGTACAAAGAGGACGGCAAAAGCGCAAACCAGACTAATAAGAATGAAAAGAAAATGTAAAAATGCAGTCTTGGGTGGCTAATGTGGCTAACAGCAGCTAATATGTAATAAAATCTAATAAATTTAATTAATCTAATAAAATCCAATAGACGCTAGAGGCTGGGCCGGTCCTAAAAAAGGATCTGTAAGAGCATGCCGGAGCCGTTGCAGGGCGAGCAGCTTGCGTCACCTGGAGGTCGAGGTGAGTGGCAGTGCGGGAGCGAGTGGGCGGCTACGACGGCGCATGTAGTGCAGCAGCAGAATGGCAGATGAAGTGTGAGACCAGGAGAGTAGGCAATGCACGAGACACGACGGGCTGGGACTACGCGGCGTTCTATGTAGGGGTCTGCAACGGTGAGTGAGGCAGGGATATATTTAGGTGGGAGTGTTGGATGGCGGAGTAGAGCGAGTGTTGGGTGTATTGCATTTAAGAGTAGTATTGTATGTTTGCTGGGATGGTAAATCAAAAGAAAATGGACAGAATGCAGATACAAATCGAAGCAGATGCGGCCACAGGGGACGGTCTGCCGCCAAAGACAGAGTACAGGGCAGATTGCGACGGGACCCAGGCTGCTTGATGCACCTCTTCTGCTACCCATAGCATTCTACTCCATACTCCATACTCCATACGCCGCAGAAACACACATCAAGACAATCAAACCAATACGCTCAGCGCTGGTGCTGATCATGGTGGCCAAGCATCTCGGCACTTGGCGGCCTGGACTGACTGATCACTGCGTAAGGGACAGACGGATATTGGACTATACTTGACTATGTATATCCATCCGTCTTGCGTCGTCTTGCGTCGCCTTGCGTCGTTGTCGTCGTCTGTACTACGCACTTGTCGTCCCATGACCTCGCCATCTCTGTGGTGGTGTCAAGCATTGCTCATTTGCAGTGTCTTGGCTGTCCTTGGGATACGCCTTGGCTGTCCGTGGCGCCTCGACAAATCAGTGTAAATAGAGTCTGGATTTGCTCGGCCTTGCCTTTGTCTCTGCCTTTGTCTCTGCCTTTGTCTGTGTCTTTGCCGCGGCCGCTGCCTCTGCTCTCGACTCCAACTTTGCCTCTTCACGACCCCACCGCCTCACTCGACGCGCGGCCAGCCCTGACAACACTGGCATTTCTAGACTGAGACTGCTCTATATTCCCATATCCTGTCGTATCTACACACATACATGGTATTAAATGATTGGCAACAAACTCAGAGTCAAACAAAGCAAAGCAGAGTAAAAATAGCCCGGCGGCCAGGCCATAAACACAAAATATCAAAAAGGGACTCGTCTCTATATTTACATGAACCTTCTTGAAACATCCAACACTGAGCAAAACCGATCCCTACCCTGCTGCTACTGTTACAGCCAACCACCATGCGCTCCAATACATAATACATAGTACAGAGTATCACGCTCTAATACAGGCACAACCGTCTACTTCCGGCCAATGACAGTGCTCCCTGTGCGCCCCTGTCCCGGATCAGAAATCTGACACGCGGCCGTGCATCATCATACAGCACTGCGACTGGGCAAATAGAGGAATAGAAGAAAGCGGCGCACAACGACGTAGGAAAGATTGTACTTTCCAGAGGCGCAGCGTCACGCGCTCTCCTTTGAATTGCCCGGCGTGTTTTGTCCCTCTTCTGTCCTTCGTTGCCTCTTCGATGCACCTGTCCTCGTTCAAAGCAGAGTGCCGGTTCGTCTGTTGTTTCCCAAGCACGCTGCAGCCACCTACAGGCTATTGGCACTTTTGTTTCCCAAACATTCACCGACTCGTTACCAAGAGCCTCATTTTGTGCTTATAATTTCCACTCAATAGCGCCTTGTCAATGTACGGTCTTGTCAATAGCCAAGCACAGCCAAGCTACCAAGCAAGTCTGGGCTCTGAATACGACCGAATCGGCAAACCATCACTACGGAGTATACACCGTACACTAGAGACTACAATAGAAAAGCATGCGCTCCGTCGCCGTATTGCCGTCGCGAACGGACGCTTTGCCCGATGCGCTTGATTATATAAGCAGCACCGCCTCAGATGCAAGATCCGAACATGGTAGTACAAATGCCATGTGCTGAACACGAGGCGGTCACATGAGGCTCGGCTGATATGCCAGTCGCACCTTCCCAATGCATCTACGGATGACATCTATGCAAAATAACTCTAAACCGCTCCTTCCCGACGATTACACCTTACATAATGGAACTGTGATGACTAACTTTCACCTCACGATATCATTGGCATCTGCATCTACCAATGCCACCGTAATCATCTAAAAACAATAAGTGGTATTATAGTACACAGATACAGGAAGAAGCAAAATAAATAAAAATAACAAAATGCTGCAAACAAGCAATAAACAACCAGGTAGAATAACAAATACGAATCCTCCTCCTCCCCCCTAAATAGCCCACTCGTTCTTGTCGTCGTCCGCCCGGATAAAGGGCTCGTCAATCTTCTTAATGGCAAAATCGCTGCACAGAATACACGCCGACGCCACCAGAGCGTCCAGCTCCGCCACCTTGGCATCCTTTTGCGCGCCGGCCGTCACCAGCCCGCGCGTGATCTGCACCTGCAGCTCGCGGATGCGCTTGCCCGTCGCCAGGCTCGACTGCTCCAGCACGCGCCGCCCCAGGCAGTCCGAGTGGAACGCGTGCTGGCACGGGAACACAAAGAACTGCCGGCTCAGCAGCGGCAGCGTGCAGACATAGCACTTCTCGCCGGGCTCGACAATCGCATACCGGTGGTCCAGCGCCGCAATGTCCACCTTGATGTTCGCCGCCGTCTGGCTGCTCTCGTCCATTTCCTTCTTGAGGCCGTCAATCTCGCGGCTGTAGTCTTCCAGCGCCGCGCAGATCTCTTCCTTGAAATCGTCAATCACGACAAAGTCGGGGAAAAAGGGGATCAGGTCTTCAATCTTGAGCAGGTCGCAGCGCTTCAGAAATTCAATCGCCGTCTTGATGCTGCCGCCGCCGCCGCCGCCGCCGCCGACCGATGCCGTAGTAGATGCAGACGACGACTGCGAGATGACTTTGCGCGCAACCGCAAGCCAGAGCTTCTTGCGCAGCGCCTTGTTGGCCGCAGAGCCGCCGCCGCCATTGATCATGGGCCGGTCCGCCACAACAGATGCCAGCTCCACGGCGTTGTGCGACAGCGCCAGGTCCACAGCCTGCACGTACTGGCCCATGCTCGTGTAGATGTGCACACACGATAGCACGCGCTTGTACTGGATACACAGCCGCAGTGCAAAGTCCGGGTCAAAGTGCGGCGGGTCGCCTTGGGCTCCGCCTCCGCCTGCGCCGTGTCCCTCGCCACTGCCCTGCGACTCCAGGTACGATAGCAGTGCCGTCTCGTCGCGCGACGGGTGTGCCGCATAGATGGAGATGATCGTGTTGTGCACCGCCGCGTCCGTCGAGTGCAGTTGGTTGATCACATACTGCAGGTACCGGATCGCCTGGTTCTGTGCCAGAGGCAGACCCTTGAACTGGCTGTCGTAGTCGAGCAGCGCCGGGATCATATCGCGCGGCTTGACCGTGCTGCCCTGCCGCATCAGCACGTCCACAAGCTCCGTCGCCACGTGCGTCATCAGCACGCTGCTGTAGCGGTAAAAGGCATCCGCATCGGTCTGGCGCTTCAGCACCGCCAGCGCCTCGGGCCACTTTTCGCGCTGCACCCAGTACGACAGCACATAGTTGTAGTCGTTGATGGCGTCGGCAAAGTAGAGCAGCTCGTCTTCGCGGCCGTGGCTGCTGATAATGTCGTACACCGTCTTGCGGTCCAGGTCCGACTTGTGCCTGGCCACAAACGCCTTGAACTCGTCGCGCACCGACGACAGCTCCTTCTCCTTGTCTGCCGCAGTAGGCAGTGGTGCTGCGGCCGCCGCATCGCTGCCTGTCTGCTGCACATCCGCCTCGGCCTTTGCAGTAATAGAGTCGTCCAGCGAGTTCAGCTTGGCCATGTAGATCTCCACAAGCCAGCTCGCAATCATCACCCGCTGCATCACGCCGGGCCGCTTGTACGTGCTCAGCTTCGTGACCAGGTACTTGCGCAACGCATCCGGCTGGTTGCGGTCAATCAGCGCAAGCGCCACGTCCTCAAACGGCTTGCTGCTCTTGCCGTAGATGCTGGCCGCCTCGTCGTACATGCCCTTGCCCATCAGGTGGTCGCCCGACGCCGTCGCCACAGCGTCGCGCTGTGTAGAATTGTGGGCGTACTGCATGGCCGCGTCAAACTGCTGCAGCTGCAGCATTATCTTCCAGATATCGCGGTCCTCGTCGCGCACAACTACCTCGAAGATCTCTTGTGCGGTGAACAGCCAGAATGTGCTCTTTTGCAGGTCCACGCACAGCGCTACGGCCTTTTGGCCCGGCTCGAGCAGCGCCTGGTCGTACACGACGGCGCCCGTGAGCCGGTTCGCAGCGACAACGCGGCCGCCTACCAGGCTGATGACGTGCCACTTTGTGAGCGCAATCGCGTCAATCTGGTCGTTGGATCCGCCACCACCACCACCGCCACGCCTCCGCGTATTCGACGTGTCTGTGCCAGCAGCCAGCTGCGACCGCGGAATAAGCTTGGACTCGGAAAACACCAAGGATCCCAGTTCGGGCTTGGGTGGCGCTACAAGCAGCTTGCCGTGGTAGACGCCGTGCGACGAGAGCCAGGCATAGGCTCGGTCAGTGCTGACCTCTTCATAGGGCCGGCCGGCTTCTGGTGTTTCGGGCGACACGACGAGCGATGACGAGCCCGTAGCAGTAGCATCCGTTGTTTTTATTGTTGTTGTTGTTGTTAAAGTTGTTGTTGAAGTTGTGGACACAGCTGACGGGTCGGAAGATGTGGATGATGTCGTAATGTCGTATGCAACCGGCTGTTCCGACTCAAAGAGCTTGGTGTAAATAGAGCCGCCGCCCTCTTGCGCGCGCCCGATCTTGCCCACCCAGTGCACCAGCCGTGTTGGCGTGCTGGCGATGACGCGCCGGTACTGGTCCGGCCGGCCAGGCAGAGCATCTACCCAGAGTCCCGTCAGGGCAGCCTCGGGTAGCCGCACCAGGTTCTTGACATACTTGTCCTCTTTGCGGTAGAACTCGGTCGACGTCTCGAGATATGTCTCGTATATGTTGCCGTCTGCGGCACCAATCAGGATCTCGCGAGTCGAGGCTGTCGGCAGTGCTGGGTTCCATGCAATGGTCTGGATGGGTACGCCGCGCAACCGGGCAAGCGGCCGGGGCTGGCGCGACTGCGAGTGCAGGTAGTAGATTTCGCCGAGCGACGTGCAGACGATCAGGTGCGAGGCAGTCGGGTCGAGGAACATGCGCTGGATCACGCCAATCTCCGACGGCCGTTTAGGCAGGTCGATGTCGTCAATGTCCTCGGGCCGGTTCAGGTCGATGCGGAGGATGCGGCCGTTGGACAGCGCCAGGACCAAGACGTTGTTGGCGACCTGCGCGGCAACAAAGTTGGCAGCAATGGAGAATTGCAGCTGCACATGCTGCACATCAAAGATAGGGAGGCCATCGTCGTCCGCAAGGCCGGGGGCTGCCGAGAAGCCGCTTGGTTCGAGAGCCATTGCGAGTGTGTTGCTGCAATCACATGGCACGGGCAAGGAGAGAGATGGGAGACGGGATGATGAGGTTGGGGCGCAATAGCGCTGTGCTATGGAGCAGCTGCTTGGTGCTAGCCTGCTAGGGGCCACAGGAGCTATGTAGTGGTATGTACATACAGTATGTACTCATATAAAGCGGTGTGTTGCGGCAGAATGAGCTATACCGGCCAGGTCAGTCCCGCCCAACAACGCAACAACACGCGCTAGTGTCTGTCTTACAGCGACATCAATGTGCGACGTATTCAGTGTTTAGTCTGTACGGATAATATCAAAGGACCTTCTAATATGCAAAATATGCAAATATTTATTCCAGAGGTCCGTCTCCAAAGCAGCCGTCTATAAGAATGAAGCCTGCCATGCTATTAAAAGACTCGGGAGAGTTGGGTATCAATACAAGTAAATGCCATAGGACATGGAGAAGAGAAGATGAGACGATGAAACATTGAAGAGAGAAGGGAGAAAGGAAGAAGAGATGATTGAAGAGAGAGAAAAAGACAGAAACAATATGCAAGCACCAGCCAGCCAGCGCCAGCCATATAAGCTAATATGCAAGACCGAAGGACGGACAAATATGGAAGATGGAAAATGGAACATAAAAAAGATGCCAGGCAAATATATACTTGAGAAGAAAAGCACGGAACTAATAAAATATGGACGTAAGAAGGGTGTGGAGTGAAGAGTGTGCGAGAGAGACGTGTGAGAGAGAAAGGCCAAGGGACGTGAGCAAAGGCTAATTTCTGGGAGCCGCAGTGTAGTCAACAGAAGAAGTGCTTTCATGGCCGCTGTGGTCGTCAGACTCGAGGCCGTGCTCGGGACTGAGAAACATGTCCGATGGATCGTTGTCAACGTGGGCGATGGCGGCCTGCTGCTGCGCGAGGAGGAGGGCTTCCTCAGTGGTGGGCTTGCGGGCTGTGAGGAGACGCATTGCGATCTTGAGGTCAGCCGACTGGTTCGGGTCGAGTGCCTTGGCCTTGACCTCCTGGCACACCCTGTCGCAGGCCTCATAGGCAGCTTCTGGCTCCCAGTCGAGGTACTTTGTCAGCAGCCGGAGCGAGCCAGCCTCAATGGTATGCAGGCAGGCAATCAGCCACATTCTGGCAACAGAGTTGACTAGGGGGTTGAACGGAATATTGCGCTCTTTGATTTCCACATCGACGTAGCCCATTTGTCTGAGCGCGTCGACGTCCATGTGGTGTGTTCCACGGCGCCGGCCAGCCTTGATGGAAGCCTCGTCGATGGCGCGGGCAAATACATGGATTTCCGACTCGGGAGGGAAGCAAGTGAGAAAGGTGTTGCTGGCGCTCGTATGGTCGTGAAAGTCTAGAACCTCGAGATGGCCACCTGGCTTCAGGCAGGTCAGGGCCTCGCGGAAGACAAAATCCCAGTCGGAGATCGCTCCAGCCATGTCCCTCATGTGGACAAGATCGATTGTGTCGTCTGGGCGCATCCAGTCAATCTATAAGAGTCAGCCGGAGTCGTTGTAATAAATAAAAAGAAGTAGTAAACAGTAGAGGCTGAGAATGAAACAAGTAGTGTAATACAGACTGCGCAAAGACACTGCAGACTCACCTCGCAATCGTCAATCTCGAAAAACACATTGTGTGGCACAGCAGAGGGCTGAATAGCTGAAATGTCAACGCCGACAATCTCGCAATCGGGAAACTCCTCGCCCATGCCGATGGCCCACTCGCCGGTGCCGGTGCCAATGTCGAGAATGTTCTTGGGGTCGTCCAGGCGCACAGAGGTCAGCTCAAAGTCAAAGACCTGGAGGAAGACCTGGTGCATGACTCGTAGGCGGTCCTGCTCGAGCTCGTCGTTG
Organism: Ophiostoma australiae; assembly: GCA_022392945.1. Classification (NCBI taxonomy): domain Eukaryota; kingdom Fungi; phylum Ascomycota; class Sordariomycetes; order Ophiostomatales; family Ophiostomataceae; genus Ophiostoma; species Ophiostoma australiae. The sequence goes on along the minus strand of JAKRGJ010000004.1, from coordinate 2,601,269 downwards.
GGGAAGATGTAGTCGCCACAGTAGCGGCGGCCGTTCTCGTGGACATAGTCAAGGTCCTCGACGTATAGAGATCGGGATGACGAGTTTCTAAAAGGTCAGTACGTCTGTGCTTTATCAAAGACCTGCCGAAAGACGTAAAAGGACTTGCTGCCAACTTCGAGAACATACATGGTGGCGGCGTCGAAACGCTCCGAGCGGTAGCGGACAGGAACGCCTGGATAACTGCTACCAGCGTAGATGGACTCGGCCTGATCGTCGTCGGCCTCGGTGTCGTCAATTTCGAGCATGATCTCTGACATGTCGGGAACTAAGTCGATGGGAAAGTCGTCGTCGACCACCACATCTTCAGCGAGTTGGGGAACACTCATCGTGGGCGCCTCGGGGCCGGGCTCTATATCTGACGGCTCCATGTCTGGCTCCAGGCCAGACTCTGGGTCTAGTTCTGGGTCTAGTTCTGGGCCTAGCTCTAGGTCCGCCACAGGCGGCTCAGGTTGTGGCTCGTTGGGCATGGCCGACGTAGAAAAGGCAGCACAGGCTCGGCTGCGAAAAGGATTGGCCTTGCTGTAATAGCCGTTGGTGGCCGAGACTGGTATTGTTGGATATGAATGCGTCGAATAGGTCGAGTGAGTGGCCTCCTTACCGAGCGAGAGGTAGCCCGGCTTGCCACGGGGACCGTTGTACCCTAGGCCTTCCGTCGACAAGGGGTCTTCTGCTTTATCCGTCTGCATTATATGCTGAGTGTTGTTGACGTCGTTACTGTTGCCGTTGTTGGGCATATGTACAAGTATGTCATAAAAAAAGAAAAGCTTCTCCGGTGCAATTAAGCGTTGTTCCAGCCTTTGCCACTGTGGTATCGTAATGGTTGTCGATACATACCTGGTGGTGAAGATCGAGGGGCAAGAGCAAGATATATGGAAGGAATAAACGAGCGACAGAGAGTGCAGAGATAGCAGGGCAGCTGCAAGCTGTAAGCCTTAGGCCGCCAATGCGGTATGAGCAATGCAATATATACGATGTGTGCAGAACGGGGCGTACAGCGTGCAAAAGGCAATATAGTCTGGGTATATGTGCTGGATCGTGAGGCACAAGATCGAACGGCAGAGTATAAGACAGGGCGGGACGATTGGCTGCCGCTAGATTTGAGATGAGGATAGAGGCTTGAGGCACGGTGTTGGCGACAATCACACGATGGCAGACAGACTGCAACGGGAAACGGGCCTAGAGAAAAAGCCCGATGGAGATGGCAAGGAGATGGCAAGATGCTGCTGAGATGCTGCGGGTGTTTGTGCGAGGCGAGTCGCAATAGAGGCGCACTTGGCTGTATAAGGGGCACAGAGGAGGGCGTTGTGTCTCGCAATGTGGGCGTGTGAGAGGACAGGCGAGAAGAGAGATAGACGAGGAAGACAAGCTGAGGGCAAGCTAGTAGACGATGTAACGAGCGAGCAAGCAAGCTGAATAGAGAATGGGAAGAGGATAGGAGAGTAGAGCAGAAGAGGAGCAGAAGAATCAAAGAGAATCAAAGAGGAGAGGAGAGGAGAGTAGGTCGAGGTCAACTAGAAAAAGGTGTGGCCCGGAGTCCCACGTCCCAAGCTGGTGGGATGGCAGATATGGAGACGGGAAAGGCAATGGGATATGGTCAAAAAGGGTCGATAAAACAGGCCATAGATGGGAAATAAGATGGGAAATATAAGAACACAAGCCGGCCAGAAACAAAAGAAACAAAAGAAACAAAAGAAACTAAAGAAACAGAGACAAGCACAAGCTCTGATGGGGCCAGGCCTAGTAAGACGGCACAACGGGGCAGATCAACGGGAAGATGCCCGTTATATCCTAAGAAGAGGAAGAGGAAAAAGTAAGAGGAGTAATCGACAGTCCAGAAGAGAGAGGAAAGGAGAGAGAAACGAGGCACGAGCTGCCAGCACCTCCTATGTATTTTGGGCCAGGCCGTTGACGGATGTTGCAGTGCGTTATATTGACGTGAGCAACACGCAGTTGGATAGGGTGCAGCGGCAGCAGGAGAACTAGAATACATACAACAGCAAACAAGCAATGCAGACAAAACAGGCAGGCAGACTGGCAGACTGGCAGACTGGCAGACTGACAGACAGACTGACAGACAGACAGACAGACAGACAGACAGACAGACAGACAAACCGCCAAAGACAACACTGAGGGCTGCAAACAGAGCTTGTCCAGGATGGAATGGGGGTGCGCTCAAAGAGGGCCCGAGTCCGGGGTTCTGGCCCGTTATTGACAGAGAGGAGAGGAGTACGCAGAAGCTAAGAGATTAGAGCTAAGAGGGCGAGGTGGTGGGTGAGACGGAGGTTGCTGATATATGTTGGTGGTGATGTTGTGGGAGAGCTCAAGGGTAGGAGGGGAGGTTCCGATGTGAGGTATGTAGTCGGCCTGGGTGAGAGACCCTGTACCAAGTACCAAGTAGAAATAGGATGTCAAGTGGTTGCAAACGGAGGGAAGGAGCTGACGGGCAGTGCACAACGATCGGGAAGGAGCACAAGATACTTGGGAAGGTACGACGTCGGACAAGCTGTACATGCAGGAAAGAGGGAAGCAATGCGGGATCAAAGTAAAAGAGGAAGCAACCACTGGCCGCAGGGGCATAAGAGGAAAGAACAACCCCGATATAGTAACTTATAGAACAAACTATCGGTATTGAAACTAAAGAATATCAATAAATGAGAGTAAAGGAAGAACAATAATCGACGAAAAAGAAAAGAAGCGAGAGTCCAGCGCAATGGCTGCACTGCGGCCACTACTTTGTATGTAAGATATTACAGTATACAGTGTATTACAGGGTATGACAGAGAATCTCGCGAATTCAGACGACTGCCTTTGGACAAATGCTCCTTCCTCGTAGCACTCGGGCCGTGCTGTTTTGACAGAGAGGGAAAGAGGGAGCCGGAGCTCTTTCTGCAGACGTTGTCTAGAAATACATATGCATATTCCCAATGGGGCCCTGTTGCACAATAAGACCACACCCATCGCCCCTTCCTGTTCACAACAGCATTGACACAAACGACACAAACAAACCGACATACTATGTATGCACTGGCCTTGACATAAAGTTATCGCCCCCTCACGGCTCCTTCCTTGCGCGGTTCGTCCAGCTCACACAGCTACTCCGTACATGGGATCTTTACTCAGTAATTAGCCCCCACGGTACAGCACTCGCGCTCTCTGTTTCAATCCTCGGAGGTATTGTGCTCGCTGCATCTCCGTCCAGCTTTGCTTGTGGAGTATTACTGCAGGCAAGCCCCTGAGAGTTATCCAGGGTGCTCTTAGCTGTTATTAGCTTGGGAGCGCTAGTCTAGCGAGCTGCTGTGTCCACACAGTATATCATACAGTTCGTGTACAAGGCGCACTGTGGTGCAATGACCCTGCGCCTTGTAAGTCCTGCGGTCGTCTCGTCGGTTTGCTTCCAGCTTCGCTGCCTGTCCCTGTGCCGATATAAAAGGTGCGTCGCCAAGCTACATCGTACATATCTTACCTTTTCATACCACAATACGTACATAGTAGTACATCGTATGGCCATCAACAGCGTCTTGGAGACGAGCATGCTACTAGGCAAAAGAGCAACAAAATAACAGCTCCTTCCCATCCTGGACAGAATTCCCGATCTGCTTAATAATCACTGCTGCTCTGTAAGATGAGATGTTCCGCGGGACTGGGACCGGGCCAACTACTCCGTGGAAAAGACGAGGAAGAAGAAAGTAAATAAAATGATGCATCTTGTTACTGTTGCTCCGTACGTGTCGATTTCGTTTGTCTATTTACATGCCCACACTCAGACGTATGCATGCGACCTCGCTGACGACGAGAGCCCCATACTATGCTATGCCACTGAATTCAACCGAGCCCATCCCACGGTATCTTGGAAGACTGGATACTGGACTGGGCACTGGAGCTGGACGACGGGCCACCGGGATACAAGCCAGTACCGGAACAAGGCGGCCGCTGCATGAGTAGTGCATGTGTTGGTATGCGTGTGCATGTGCATTGACGGGGGAGGAGGGCAGAGGGCACAAACTGCAATTCCCGCTATCCACGTATCTGGGAATGTACGAAGAAATAGAGGGCAGCGATATTTGGAATACCGGTGTCAGTCAGAGTCATACACTATCCATATATCTTGCGATGCTGGCCCGTGGTTACAGATGAACGTACTCCGTACATCGTAAAAGAAATGACCGAGCACGAACGGGGGATGATCGACAAGGAAGAGGCGGGAGTCGAGGTGTAATGAAGGGAGATGGACACGGTGCTTGGGCCAGTCTGTGCCAGCCGGATCGTCTGGGTCTAGAATAGAGTCTGGTAGAATAACTGTACGTACATAGTATTCTATGTACTGTATGTACTTGGTATGTGTTGTCGTGAATGGAAATAGGCGGATCTATGTACATAGTAAATTTGCAGTAGGCTGCAGTGCCAGGGAGTCAAGGGAACGTCCAACAAGACGCGCAGACCAAACACCCGTTCTTATATGTCGTATGGTAAGGACATTGATGTAGACAATTTTAGTAGCGAGTGAAAGGAAAAGGAGAAAAGGAAGGAAGAAAATAATGGGAGAAAAAAAGGTTGTGAACTCGACGTGAGACAGTTTGGGGGCCGTCTGCTATGAAAATAAGAAAACAATCAGAGAGAATAAAGAAGTGAAACACGGGAGCAACGGTCAACAACAGCTTCGGCCGAATAGAAGAAGAAGAAGAAGAAAAGAAAGGCTCAAAGGGAAATGGCCCCCAAGATGCCAACTCTAATTTCAACACCATCAAGAGTGACCCGATGCTGCGGTAGCCAAGCAAATTATAAAGGCAGGGTCGCTGTTCAAAGACAACCACGGCTGTGCCGCTGCATTGGCTTTTCTCAGTCTCCTGGATTAAATTGATTAAAATTGGTGTCTCGGGATTAAACGTCATGGCCATGCAGAACACAATCAGAGAAACAGCAGACACAGAGTACATACACAGTAGTGAGTCAGGATGTATCCTTCCTTAGCCTCTGCACCTGCCAACCTCTGCCCCTCTCTTGTTTCTTTCACACGCTCTTTGATTGTATGCGCCGGTGTGAATAATACGAGCAGTATCCCCACCCCGCGCTCTCTCACTCATTCATACTCCCTTCCTAGGTAGTCCCAGCAACCACACCGAGCAGAGAGCAAGGAGGTGGTCTATGATACGGCAGGACAGAAGATGGCCAAGATTGTCGGCTGTCGGAATCCAGGGCCGCTTGGCTTGGCTGGGTATTGCATCTCACAATGCCGGCCGCCAGGCTAGCATATGTAGTTGGCGAAAAGAAGGGATGAAAGAGGAGAGGAGAGGAAGAGGACAGGAGGGGCGTAGGGAAAAAAGAGGTCAGGACAAAGGTCGCTCACCTGCTCACCTGCTCACCTCGCTCTCGTTGCTCACCGTGTCTTCCATTCTGCCACCATCAGATCCCAGGCTATCCAAGATGATCTGCCATCTTGTGCCTGGCCCTGTCCCTGGCTTTCCTGTTTCCCGACTTAAATTGCTGCTCCACGGTCCGTGCTGCATGCGACGTATGGTCATCATCAGTAATCCTGCGTTCTGGGCAGAGAGAATACTATGTACATAGTAGAGAAAAGAGACCAGCAAAGGCCAGTGACCATTTGATAGGATACTCAAGAAAGCAAGAAAGGGGCGCCGGGATGTTGCCTAAACCGGCTACTCTATCGCCGGACGCTGTGCTATGTATACTCAACGGCGTAGCACGGAACTTCCGGAGACTGAGACGTCTGAGCGCACCGTCCTTGACAGGCAATCTGTAAGATGCACGCAGCATACATAGTACTTGCTTCGGTAACTCCATTAAGAAGAGTCTCGCTGGAGTTGTCGGCAATGTGACATCGAGTCGTCAAGCCGAGGCAAGGCTGACGGATAGTCGTGTGTTGTCAGCCGCAGATAAAAAATAGCGTATGGAGTCTGATGAAATAAGTAACCAGCTTGCAAACAAAACCAAGAAGTGAAAGAAAAGTATCAAAAAATGGTATAAAAAAGTGATATATTAGAACTGACGAGCTTCCACCAGCCATCCTTCTAAACGTCATCCAGGGCATCCATAGCCCTTCCAGCCTTCCGTCTTTCCTTTAACCAATTAAATGATATAGCCCAAATTAAAACCCAAAATGTATTCAAACAAAAAAGAGAGCGTTGGCAAATGCCGGCTTGCTACTCTTCAGATGAATCTTCATGCCGTCGCCGTCGCTCTTCTGCCTTCTACTCCGACGCGATGTCTTTGCCTGGCTTTACTCAAATCATGTCTAAACGTCTATTTCATTTCATTGTCCCGCGCTCGGCACAAAAGAACAAGTCAGCGAGTCAACAAACAGAAGTATGTCAAAACTTCAACACGCAAGCACCGAAACAACAACCAACAAAACATGGCAAAATGGCAAGTGGCAAAATGGCAAAATTGCAAATGGGAATGACACCTCAAATATGGCAACAGCAAGAGACACAATCATAGCCCTCTTACTTGGACACCGGCACCGGGTTGTCGGTAATGGCCTCGTTGTCAGACACGACATGGCGGTCGACGACAAGGGGGAAGGGGCTCAGCACCTTAGAGATGTCGCCCCACCACGTCTCACCAAACTTCTTGTACCAAGCGACCGTGATCTTCAGGCCCTCGGCAAACGTCATCTTCTGGTCCCAGCCAAGGTTGCGCAGCTTGGTGCCGTCGACAGCGTAGCGGTGGTCGTTGAAGGGGCGGTCGTGGGTGTACTTGACCCACTTCTTGAAGTCCTCCTCGTCCTTGTACTCAATGCCGACCTGCTTCAGCAGATGGCTGCAGAGCTCCAGGTTGGAGATCTCGTCGTACGAACCGACGTTGTAGATGTGGCCAATCTCGCCCTTGTGCAGAATGGTGTCAAAAGCGTCGGCAGCGTCACCGGCAAACAAGTAGCGGCGCGTAGGGCTGCCGTCACCGTGCAGAACGACGGGCTCGCCGCGGTTCAGCAGCGATGTGAACTTGGGAATGACCTCTGATCTTTGTTAGTACTGTGTCGTTTGAGATGGAAAAGACGGGAAACAGAAAAGAGAAGTGGAATTAAAACATGAAAAAGGAAACAAAAGAGAGAAAGGACAAGAAACATACTCTCGGGGTACTGGTGGGGGCCGTAGACGTTGTTGCTGCGGACAATGATAACGGGCAGCTTGAAGCTCTTCATGTACGAGTGGACAAGCATCTCGGCGGCGGCCTTGGAGGCGGCGTAGGGGTTGGTGGGAGCCAGGATGCTGGTCTCCAGCAGATCGTCATCGTCGTCCTTGACCTCGCCGTACACCTCATCGGTGGAGATGTGGATGAAGCGCTTGATGCCGACCTTCTTGGCACCCTCGAGCAGGACGTGGGTACCGTAGACATTGGTGTGGGTGAAGCCGTATGAGTTGCCGAAGCTCAGGTCGACGTGGGACTGGGCGGCAAAGTGGAAGATGGTGTCAATGTTGTAGCGCTCCAGGCAGTCAACAACCTCGGAGGGGTTGGTGATGTCACCCTGGTAGAAGGTGAAGTTGCGCTTGTCGTTGAGCGCGCGCGTGTTGTTCAGCGATGCGCAGTAGTCCAGCTTGTCGAAAGAGACAATGTTGTAGGCGTTGGGGTACTGGACGGTAAGGTGGCGAACGAGCCAGCAAGCACTGGTTGTTAGTGGTTGGTTTTTTAGGGTGGTGGGTGGTGATAGTGGTGAAAGTTGTGATGGTGGCGATCTAAGCAGCAGGCTGACCAGAGTGGCGGTCAAGGCGACCAAAGCTCGAGCCCGGCGCGTAGACGTTGCCATAGCCGTGCTATTGCCATGCGACTGGGCGGTCTTCTCTTGCTGAAAACTGGAAACCATAAACCAAGCACAATATAAACTTACATGAAGCCGGCACCGCCCGTGATCATGATGTTCTTGACATCGGGCAGAGGCTCGAACTTTGTGGTGCCGATCAAGATGGGAGCCTCCTTCCAGGGGCCGTTCTTCTCCTCGAAGTCGAAGACGGGCTCTGCTGCTGTTAGCAAGTTGATAGCATTGGCGATGTGTAAAGCTATCTAGAAGCTTTGAGGCTGTTCACGTTTTGATAGCTCTATAGCTCGAGTTCTGCATTGAACTTCGCGGGCAGCTCGAGTCACGATGCGGTTTTGGAGCCCAATCGAGAGAGGGGTATTAAAGGGGTGACGCGCAGAGCAAGCAACTAAGAACTAAGAACTTACCGGCGGCGGTGGGCTTGATTTCAACCATTGTGACGATGTGGGAGGATTAAATGGGGATTCGGGTATGCAGACGCGATGAGGTGATATCCAAAAGTGACGATGTAAGAGACAGGAGAGGAAGAAATCAGGAAGAGGTTCAGGAGAGGAGAAAAGAGAAAGAAAGAAAGAGAGAGCAGGAAGCAAGATCACAAGTGGGAGAAGGAAAGGTGACAGGTAATAGGTAGTTAATATTCAAAGAGGGAAGCTGCGATGGGACAAGTGTTTGGCGGGGCGAGGGCGCGCGGTGAATTTGTACAGAGCAGTTATGGTACGTATGCTTACAGGCAAGAGGTAGAGCAGAGCACACAGAACAGGTACAGGTACAGGGACAGGGAGGAAGGAGCGTAGGAGGAGAGTGGGGGAGGGGTGCGCCAAAAACAAGACTAGCAAATTAGCGGGAATCTTCTAAATGTGAAGCAGCTGAAGACAGGTGGTGGTATGGACGGCTTCATTGTTTCAACAGCTAGGAAATAGAAATAGATGGAGAAATAGGGGTGGTTTTGTACTCTGTTGATGGCAAATTGTCATATTTTTAATTTAATTATTAAATTGCATTTTGTACGTAGTAAACAGATTGCAAGGCAGACAGACAGGCCATCTGGGCGACGTGGAAGTAAAGTTGCATTTGGAGGGGTCGTTCCATGAAACGATGACATACACTGTATACGGATGCAGAAGAGAGAGAGACATGAGCGACAGAGAGAGAGACAGGATAGACAAGAGACAGACCGTTGCCAGGTAGATACGAAATGAGACAACAGCAAAGATGCTGAGTCACTGAGTAAGTACGATCCCACGAGGAAATAAGATTTGGTGATGACGTGAAATAAGGAGATGATCCCCGTGAAGGAAGGCGCGATAGACAGCAGCACGAAAGACGAAAGGAAGAAAATAAGGCCAAAAAAATAGGCGAAAAGAAAAAAAAAGGCAAAAAGGGGTGAAATAAGGGGTGGAAATAAGATGGACAAATAGCAAGAGAGCAAAAGATAGACAAGAAGTCGGGACGGTATCAAAGAGACGGAAAGAGCAAGAGCAATGCAGGGCAGAGTTAGTGCTGCGGTAGTGAAATAGGGCAGGAACGATGGACAAAAGAGGGCCTGTATGGGGTAATATTCATGACTATTACAGTAGTAAAGGGATGTGATAGTGATGGCAGGATGCCTGGGTGCAAAGGGCAGGAGCGACTAGCATCTTTGCCATATCCGTATTCTGTATCAGCCCATCCATGTCTGTCTTCTGTCTGTCTTCTGTCTGTCATCGGCGATAGTGGCTCAGTAACCAGTGGCTAGTGCCAGACCGCCTGGATAGAGGCAAGAGCTGCATGTCAAACGTACTCGGCAGAACATGACGGTGAGAGTGCAACAAGACAGGAAGACGAAGAAGGACAGGATCGTAGCAAGTCACATACGCTTACATGCCTCGTGCATCCGAGACATGTGCATCCGGTCTGCGTCTCTCAGAACCAAGGTCGGACGAGCAAACAGACAGTCCCGCCACTCGTGTTTGGAATTGGGCTAAATTCTTGGGATGGGATAATTTCGTCCTGTGTAGAAGCAGTGGGTGATATCTAGCAGAGTAATACTACGAGGTCGAACACTGTAAAAGCTAATATTAGCTTGATAGGAAGTACTCGTACTGTAGTGTGGAATGTCGAGACGTATGTAGATCCACGGCACGGGATGGCATTCATCACCGGCAAGTCAGGTACACCAATAGCGGACAAACAAAAGAGGAAGACGCAGAGAGAGAGCTAGTGTAAAGGACTCAAGATGCACGGTCAGAACAATAAGGCTATGCGACGGTTGCACTGTACTACATTGAGCAACGGTGGGCAACCGGCGAGGTACGTTTTGCAGACTCGAGCCCGAGGCGGCCGGATGACACAAGTATGACACGAACTACATATCTGTATTGTGTATGGGATGATGGAGCTTGCAATGACAATTAACCCAATACGATGGAATAAGCTCGTACTATCCTACGATCATTGTGAGCAGCCTGCCGTGGTTCCATCGATGTGACCTTGAAGCTGATGGATGCAGCCTCGCCAATATTGGTATTGATCAAATAATCAATAAACGATAATCTTAAATCGTGTAGTTATTTAATTAATTAATTGCTTCAGTTGCACCAAATACATCCAATTTAACGTTGCTTGGCAGCTGATTCCTTAATTCTTCATTGAAATGGAAATAGGACAGGGACGGTGAAGATGTCTGATAGTACGATGCCAGGACAAGAGAAGATGCAACGAAAAGACAGACGACAAAACGGTGAGGAATAGCCTGGAAGCAAGTGAAGCTGTCTGGTTCTGGCGGGCAGAAAACAGGAAATATCAAACAGGCAGAGACAGGTGAGGACAGACCAGGTTGGACAGACAGAGACACGTCGTCATCGGTGCGAGGCGAGCGGCTGGATCCCGACTTGTGCGCCGTACGTCTCACTGCAACGTATGCCATGCATGTGTACTATGCATGTCGGGAAGTACGCTGCCTGGCAGAGATGGATAGATTGTGATCGGTGATGCTGGTAGCATCGTATGTACATAGTAGTGCTACTATCAACCCGGTGAATAAGGTTATCGTACCCGTCACAACAAGGCTGTCAGTTAATGAATCCAGCTAATCAGCAGCAAGTCGTGCCCGGTGTTTCAGAATGAGCACGTTTGTCGGGTGGCAACCGTGTGTACATAGTATCCAGTGTTTACATAGTAATAGTATGTATATGTACATACATAGAACTCTGTTTCTGTGGTATCCAGCCTCTCATCCGGGCTCGGTGATCTGTTGCCAAGGTCTGGCAATGTCTATGAGTGTCTGAGTCTCGTCCTTTTGTCAACTGCTTCTCCTGTCTTGCATTCTATCTTGTCTACTGTATACCACTATGTAGACACACATATCTGCTATCTGCAAAACGCGCATAACGTCACAGAGATAGGCCTATTCTCCTAAATTAAGTCGGCCTGAAATCTCGAAAACCCGGTTTTGCAGTGGGATTTATCCAATATGATGGGCCACTGATCAGCGCATCCGCCGGCTTGATCCAGGGGTGCCGCTTGTTTGTACTATGCTCGACCTGTATTGCTCTGTAATACTATTGGGGGTTAGCTTTTCAAGATCTTTAGTAGCTGCAGATTATTAGACATTGGATGCATATGGCATGGGTGAAGAAACAGCTGTCCTTCATTGCCCTGTTTTTGTGTCGATCTGTCAAGAAGAAGCAGCAGAAGAAAATAAAATAAAATAAAAACAACACCGCAAAGAAGAAAGGGGGGAAAAAGAAAGAAAGAAAGAACTCAGGATGACAACGTCAATGACGAGAGATCAGGGTCAGGGTGTATTGCACGTCCTAATAAGAAGCCACATAATAAAATGAAGACTGAAAAATACAGCAGAAACGGTATGAATATGTTTGCTGGAGTAGTTGGATTTAGCAGTTCAAATCGCCAAGTCTCGGCTTCCACTCTGCAAAGAGGCTGACAGCAAGTACTATAGATTCAACATACTACCTGCCTTGTCAAAAGGGGCTCTGTTATCAACTATGCAGTCTGGGCTCCCAATGCGCCGAGACTGACTAAAGAAAATACGAGCCGAATATGCATTGTTGGTGAGATGTCAGCGTCAGCGCGTAAACGAGGCTTGTGTCGTATCTGCCATTAGTCTAATAAGCAAAAGGCATAAAATAAAGACTGTGCCGTATAGAGTTTTCGTCGGAACACGAGGGTGATCATTGTCGGCGCGGTTCGTCTCATACATTGTCTGCACCCATCTTTGTCCTCCGGCTCTTCATCTCATCTCTTCCAGTCCTCTCTCTACTTTGTATTACGGAGTACCCATCCCGTCCCTCATCTTCATCTCTCATCAGTCCATCAATCCCTCGTCATCCATCCATCCCACCACCAGACCCGTATCCAATTTCCCGTGTCCCTCTCTGCCCTTCTGTGCTCTTCTCTACTTTGTAGTCTTCAATAGCTCTACAATAACTCTGCACTACATAGTACTACTGTATCTAACCCCGTTCCTTGTACCCCTGGCTACTCCATACTTACTCTGTACTATGTAGGCTTACCATGACAGAGGCTCTACTATGTACTATGTATGTGGTCTCTTCTGCACTTTCTACACCCCCTATTCCGCCTCTTTCCGGCCTAGTGAGCGGCACTCCATTTGCTCATGCTCATGCTAGTCCCAGGGGGGCATCAATATCTATCTAAGATACATAGTAATAGCTAAGAAAGATATGTCTGCAAGTATTGGCCGCTGTTAGTAGTAGAGATCACAGGGAGACGGGTAGGAAGGCACAGAGACGTCCTGTAATCGAGGTGTACTATGTAGAGAGGGATGGTATGAGATGCAATGCCTCCGAGGGTATGCACGAGAAGGAAAGTGCGACACGGCGAGCAATACCACTAACACGACCAAGGGAGCTCGCTCTCTCCTGGGAAGGCGCGTACATAATCATGATAGGCCCCACTAGAACGACATAATGAAGAAACTGAAACATGGCCTTTTGCCCTTTTGCTGCGCGCCAATTCCAACGCACCCACAGCTTGGGGTATTAGTTTTCCATGTTCCACCATGTAGTATTATTAGCTTATGGAGTAGTGATAAAATCGTCAATAAATGTAGATGGATAAAACGGTAGATTAATACAGAGTATGATCTTACGATGTGCCACTACTTCGTAATACCATCGCAGGCCGTCATGGAACAAACAGAAAATGTAAAGAAGGGTTGAAGAAGACACGATGCTACTGTGTGAGATTGAGCGTCTGCGTCAGCTGTAGACCTCAGACTGTACAGAGTACTTGTCTTGACGTGTCTCACGATGCTGAGCATGCTGCAATATATCGTCTCCCGCAAAGTGCCACCACATTCCATTACGCCTTTTGTCTTTGCCTAGTCAACGTGCGCTCTTCCACCGTTGGCGACAACACACGGGACTGCGTAATCAACAGCCTCGTAAATTGAAATAATGAACTACAAACACTCTGTACAGAGTACTACTTTTGATACAAAACCAGAGAACACAAAACGTGTCTGAACCTTACGACGCAATCCAGGTACCTCTCCTTCCCAGCCAATTACTCCCTACAGCAGGTACCCACACACTCGTCATGTTCCCTGCCCTCCTAGTACTGTATACTATAACTGTGTACCGTGTACTTGTGCGTGCTGTGCGTGTCTCCCTTCCATGCACCCAAACTGGCTCGTATTGGGCTGATCGCACTTGCCGGGCGCTAGCTCTCCTTCTGGCAATGGCAGTGGTAGGCCTACATAGTGCATATATAGTTGCATATGTAGCTCATTCCTCCCTGTCTCTTGCCTGTCTTGCCTGCCACACCCTCTTCACCCCTGACGCCGTACGCCTCCTGCGCCTCAGGCCTCGTATCTGCAAGGCTCTTTACTATGTACATACATACTGTACCTATGGCATCTCATAAGGCATCTTATGCTCATGTACCCTCTACCTTGTCTCTCGCTAGACTGCTCAACATTGCGTAGTCTCCTTTTCGGGGTTGTACTCTTGTACCTGTACCACGTCTGTTCCTCCTCTGGACTTTGCTCCCTCGCCTGTCTGGCATCTCCCTTTCGCAGAGCCCAGTCGCCCTTTCCTCATTAGTCCTCTCAGTAATTAACAGGCCTGGCCCTGTAGTCTTACTCAGTAGCCAGTACAGATAGTCTCGCCAGTCCCGTCCTGCACGCCGCGCGCCTCGACTCCGTACTCGTGCTCCTTCCCCTTCAGCTGTTTTACCGTTCTTCGTTCCTTCCCAGACTGTCAAACCTGATTCGGGACCTCCTTTTTATACTTTACTTCTTTCTTCTTTCTTCTGCTTCTACATACTAATTTCCCTATTCTTTATCTTAATCTTCTCGTTGCCTGTTATTCTCCTCTCTCCATCTGTTCTTTGTTTCTTCACTCTTCTATTCTGGACTCTGGACTCTTGACCTGGACCTAGACACATTTCTTTCAACTTTCATTACACTCATTTCTTTTTTTATCTTTGCCTCCATCTTTTATCTTGGCTTTTTGTCGAGCATCGTCATCTCGGCATCAAAGCTACGTCCAGCTTCTCGTCGTCGCCATCATCACCATCGTCACCATCATCGACACTCTCGACAAATCCCATCTATCTTACACTCACACACACACACACAATGGCTGCCCAGAGCTCGTCCGGCCCGTCCGGCTCCAGCGACATTGGCATGCGCGAAGATAACGAGAAGCTCGCGCGCATCGACCACGCCCACTCCGAGGACAGCGACCGCACCCTGAGAACCCCCGAGGAGATGGAGATCGAGGACGGTCGTGAAGGCGACGCCATGCTGCCCCAGTCCACCTCTGAGAAGCCAGAGCCGCCCAAGGCCTCGTGGGTCGGCACCGTCGCCTGGACCTCCATCAACACCCTAGCCACCATCGGCATCGTCTTCACCAACAAGGCCATCTTCTCCGACCCCTCGCTCAAGCTCGCACAGCTGTCCTTTGCCTCGTTCCACTTTACCATTACCTGGCTGACCCTGTTCATCCTGTCGCGCCCCCAGTTTGCCTTTTTCCTGCCGCGCCGCGCCACCGTCGGCGAGATCCTGCCCCTGTCCGTCGCCATGTGCCTCAACGTCATCCTGCCCAACCTGTCGCTCGCCTTCTCGTCCGTCACCTTCTACCAGGTCGCGCGCATTCTGCTGACGCCCACCGTCGCCGCCATGAACTTTGTGCTCTACCGCCAGACCCTGCCGCGCGGTGCTCTGCTGGCCCTGATCCCCGCCTGCATCGGTGTCGGTATGGTCTCCTACTACGACTCGCTGCCCACGGCCGACTCCAAGGTCAAGACCACCACCACCCTCGGCATCATCTTTGCCTTTACCGGCATTATTGCCTCGTCGCTCTACACCGTCTGGATTGCCTTTTACCACCGCAAGCTCCAGATGTCTAGCATGCAGCTGCTCTTCAACCAGGCTCCTGTCTCGGCTTTCCTCCTGCTCTACGTCATTCCCTTTGTCGACACCTTTCCCACCTGGAGCACTGTCCCCATCAACCGCTGGGTTATGATCATGATGGTAGGTTTTTTTTTAACGAAAAGAAAGGAAATTCAAAAATACTTCACATGCTAACAAACAGTCTGGCGCCTTCGCTTCGCTCATCAACATCTCCCAGTTCTTCATCATCGCCCAGACCGGCCCTGTCTCAAGTACCGTTGTCGGCCACCTCAAGACCTGCACCATTATTGCCCTGGGCTGGGCTACTTCGGGCAGATCGGTCGGTGACAAGTCTGTCCTGGGTGTCTTTGTTGCCGTCGGCGGCATCGTCGCGTAAGTTTTCTCTTCTTGCCTGCACGGAACGCCAAATTTGTACACTGCTAACAGCTCAGTTACTCCTACTTTATGATCAAGGAGAAGCAGAAGAAGGACGCCCTCGCTGCCAGATCCTAAGTGCTGTCTCTTGGGCATGCATGCAACTAAGTCTGAACTCGAACAGTCAACTCGACATCTCACCCGGGTTCAGGCTGATCCCTACACAATCTTTCTCGCCTGAACCACAACACAACTATATCTATAACCCTCACCACATCTACTATATTTTGTACTATGTACCATTGCATACTGCATTTCTTATTCTCGTTTCTTTTTCTTATTCTCGTCTCTTTCACGGCGTTTGGTCTCAATGATGGGTTTACTACAGGCCGCGGCCTTGGGATACGATGGCCTCGCTGCCCAGTCTTATTGAATTTGGTAATAGCCAGGCTTTGTCCTTTCTTTTGTTTATGGTCTACTGGGGAAAATATATAGAAAATGATATTTTGTCTATACAATCGTTGCCGTCAGGGCTGTTCGTGAGCTTCTTTTGTCGGTATTAATTACACTCTTTCCGCATTTGGTTGTCGCGACGCCGCGCCAATGCAGCCCGAACCAGCCAATGGCAGGCGCGGAGTTTTGTTGTTCCGTGGGGATGCTCAAAGTCAACACAGTCATAATACAAGTATGTGTCTAATACGTAGTGCACTTGAATATAGAGGGGTAACCGTACGAGGGGCCTGTAGCTTCCATAACAGTGGCCCAGCCGTTTGAATATAGACATTAAACTAGTCAGCAATATAATAGATTAAACTCCAAATTAAAGCACTTATATAGATAAAATAAACCTTTAAAAAACTAGTCGTCGCGAGAATCCAAATAGCCAAAGAGACTGACTCACTTTAGCCCAGCCAGCCTCGACCTCTCACTCGACCTCTCTCTCTCCTTCTTCCACAACTACTCAATTTCCACTATCCCAATTGATGTGGCAGTTTGCAACCGCTCGCTTCTGCTCTCAGGCCGGTCTAGCATCGTCTCGCTCTCGTCTCATCCGCAAATCGCCAGTTTTGGCCGTCAGCCTCGTCTCGAGACCTCGACCTCTCTTCAGGACTCTCGCCTCGGCAGCTACTAAGCCTGTCTACACACGGCCTACTCCCGACTACAAAAACCCCAAGAAAAAGATCATCGTAATCCCCAAGACCAAGGAGGAACACAAGTCTGCCATGTCGTCTTCTGCCACCACCCTCAAGGGCCAGCCCCTCGACAAGGCCGCCCTCGACTCGCTCCTGCGCCGCCGTCTCTTCTACACGCCCTCTTTCGAGATCTACGGCGGTGTTTCCGGCCTCTACGACTATGGCCCGCCCGGCTGTTCGCTGCAGGCCAACATTGTCGACCTGTGGCGCAAGCACTTTATCCTCGAGGAGGACATGCTCGAGGTCGACTGTACCGTCCTGACCCCGCACGAGGTGCTCAAGACCTCGGGCCACGTCGACAAGTTTGCCGACTGGATGTGCAAGGACCCCAAGAGCGGCGAGATCTTCCGTGCCGACCACTTTGTCGAGGAGATCTTGGAGCAGCGCCTGAACGGCGACAAGACTGCCCGTGGCCAGGCCCCCGCTGCCGGCGGCGAGGCCGAGGACCCCAAGAAGAAGAAGAAGCTCAAGGGCAAGACCGCCGCCGTGCGTCTGGACGACGCCGTCATCCAGGAGTACGAGGCCACCCTCGCCCAGATCGACAACTACGGCGGCCAGGAGCTCGGCGAGCTGATCAAGAAGCACGACCTGCGCAACCCCGCCACCGATATCCAGCCTGAGCCCCCCGTTGCCTTCAACCTTATGTTTGCCACCCAGATCGGCCCCAGCGGCGGTCTGCAGGGCTACCTGCGGCCCGAGACGGCACAGGGCCAGTTCCTCAACTTCGCCAAGCTGCTCGAGTTCAACATGCAGTCCATGCCCTTTGCCTCGGCATCCATTGGCAAGTCGTACCGCAACGAGATCTCACCCCGCGCCGGTCTGCTGCGCGTGCGCGAGTTCTTGATGGCCGAGATTGAGCACTTTGTCGACCCCGAGGGCGGCAAGAAGCACCACCGCTTCCACGAGGTCAAGGACATCGAGCTGGTGCTGCTGGACCGCGACACGCAGCTGTCCGGCAAGACGACGCCCCGCACGCTGTCCATTGGCGCTGCTGTGCGCGACCGCGTTGTCGACAACGAGACCCTGGGCTACTTCTTGGCCCGCATCCACCTGTTCCTCAAGAAGATTGGCGTCGACCAGACCAAGATCCGCTTCCGCCAGCACATGGCCAACGAGATGGCCCACTACGCCACCGACTGCTGGGATGCCGAGCTGCAGACCTCGGCCGGCTGGGTTGAGTGTGTCGGCTGTGCCGACCGCAGCGCCTACGACCTGAGCGTGCACGCCAAGAAGACGGGCGCGCCTCTGATTGTGCGCCAGCGCCTGGACACCCCCAAGGTCATTGAGGAGTGGACCGTGGACATTGACCGCAAAAAGTTTGGTCCCAGGTTCAAGAAGGATGCGCGCGCCGTCGAGGCCGCCCTGGTGGCTCTGGACCAGAAGGCCCTCGAGGCCGCGTCCGCCGAGCTCAAGGCTGGCGCCTTCACTGTCGACGCGCCCGGTGTCGGTGCGGCCGAGGTCACGAGCGACCTGGTCAAGATTGAGTTCACCAAGCGCACAGAAAACGTGCGCGAGTTCACGCCCAATGTAATTGAGCCGTCCTTTGGTATCGGCCGCATCCTGTACTCGCTGCTGGAGCACAACTACTGGTCGCGCGGCGCCGAGGGTGGCGACGAGGCGCGCGGCGTGATCTCGTTCTCGCCGGCCGTGGCCCCTACCAAGGTGCTCATTGTCCCCATCTCCAGCAAGGACGAGTTCAAGCCCATTGTGCGCGAGATCTCGCAGAAGCTGCGCAGCCTCGGTGTCGCCAGCCGCGTCGACGACTCGACGGCCAGCATTGGCAAGCGCTACAGCCGCAACGACGAGCTGGGCACGCCCTTTGGCCTGACGGTGGATTTCCAGACGGTCTCGGACGGCAGCGTGACGCTGCGCGAGCGCGACTCGACCAAGCAGGTGCGTGCCTCGCAGTCGGTGATCCTGGAGACGATCCAGGCGCTGGTCCAGGGCACCAAGACGTGGGAGGACATCCAGGCCGAGCTGCCTGCCTTTGAGCAGCAGGAGGTCGAGATCCCTGTGCGCTAAGTACTTGGGGGGGCTGCTTTCACAAAAGATAAATGCAATTATAGAAATGTACGAGGTGTAAAAGGAATCCAGCTTTTTTTCTTACTTATTTTATCTGTAGAATGACGTACATCAGGCTTTGCAATTGTGCTTATGTACGCTGTCCATATATGGCGATATTTGTGATATCAACTGCATGATCATTCAATTTGACGAATTATTGTCTGGTTTTGTTTCGGGTATACCTTATCCGCGTTGTATCTGGAAACTAAATGATAAGTTGGTTGTTAGTAGTTTGTAGAATTTATTTACGTCTATTTATAAATGAACGAGATATGAATCTTCTATGTAAGCCCGTTTTTTCTTCTTCTTTTTCTTTTCTTTATAAAAAGCAAATAAAACATACACGCAATTCAATTCAAACTGTAGGATCTGTCTGAACAATAACAACCAAAATAAATCAGCACTTTTATTACAACTACAGATACATGCATTCCAGTGCCGCCGATTGTATTTTTCTTGTCTTTATCACTTCCGGGTGGCCATCCAGTTGATTTCTAATTCGCACATCTCTAAAGCCATTCGACCAGCCTTTACCCGGCGTATTAAAGGTTGACACTCAATACGTGCGAACCTGAGAGCTGCCCCGTGATCTCGAAACACTGAGTCACGACGTGATGCCCCCCAAAAAACAAGAGGCTCAAGCCTGTTTGCTGACTGATTTGATAGCCATCCTGCGACACATCAGCCGCGGTGATATCAACCGAAACCAGCACAGCCTCGCCAGAGACAGGCCGCAGATGCAAAGAGAGTACCGATTGAGAACACAAATAAGAGCTGTCTCGACATATCTGCATGATGGAGCTGCGTCTCGCGGCGTCGCATGCGGGTATGCCCAGTCCGTGCTGGCTGTGATTGTTTCCCGCTTCCTTTGGTTTCTTTTGCCCTCCTGGCCCCTTTGACCTCTTGTTCTTCAGAGGTACTGACCGGCTTTGTTTAAATCGTACGACTCTGATGCAATGGGACCGTAGATCATCCCGGCCAAAGGCGAGGCACACGGACTCTTTAAGGTGGCTGGCCATCCAGGGTCCAGGGGGTGGTTCAGCCAGAGGGATGGGGTTGCAGCAACTGAGGACAGCATCTTGGTACTGTGTTTATTTTTGTAATAAACTACTACGGATGCAAAGTATGTATGGGAAGAGCAATACTGACAAGCCAGGTCAGATCCCGCGACTAGAATCTGTAACCACATCGTCATATCGGCAACGGGGCTGATGAATGCATGCGCGAGGCAGCCGATCATGCTAGCCATTGTGTTTCCCATGTGCAACCTGCGCAGAAGCTTGCACGCCTGGTGAATCCCATACATACTAGTCTCTGCGGAGAGTGAGTGCTTTGGCTGCTCGTTCAACTGCAAACACTGCAAACTGTTGGCGTGCCGTTCTTCACTCAAGATGTAGGCCGGCTTTGCGTGAGCCGGAGAGCGGCCCGTCCCAGATTTGGATTTGTCTTATCTGCAGATTGTGTTTTTCAAGCACTTAGCATTGTAGCTGGCGAGTCTGGCTCTCCTCTGCTTTCCCCGTCATGCATATCCAAATCGATGTGAATGGATGGCTGGCGAGTGTCCCTTGCAGCCTGCAAGGCATGATGCAGTCTGCAAGGCTTGATGCAGTCTGCGCAACCACCATCTGTCACGCCGTGTCTCTAGACTACGATGTACATGCCGCCTGCGCTTCTTCATCGGCTTGGGCTCATTGACAACTGCAAGCCTCCCAGCTCTGAACCTTGCCTCGATATCAGCATCAAAGCACATGCATACCGTTCCAGACCGACATATGGTCAACGCTACCTGCTGCAGCAGCCCGAGCAATCAAAGACAACGGAGACACAGCTGATGATAGGACATCTAATTACCGTCCTCATACTCCTTACAAAATCAATGGCCCAATGCCAAGGTCAGCAAAAAGACAGCTTGATCCGGCGGCCGAGCAGCCACAAGACTTGCACAAAAGGCATAAAGAATAGCATCCTCGACGCTTGCAGCCAGTCGCCCAAGCCTCCTGTATTCACAGAGCAGAGCACTTTCGATACGTAATCTGGAAAAAGACCTTGGATGCCGTCGTCGTCACCAAGATCGTCGTCAGTATCTTTCATCTTCATCTTCATCTTCTCTACATTTTAGATTACTAGAGACGGCGGCTGGAAGCCGGACGGGGCACGCCTGATCAGGAATGCGAATGTTGATCGGCCGGCGTCCACTCACAAACACTGTGCCCTGTATTGCATCAGCTCGTCTTTGTATTGCACGCGGAAACATTCTTCAGCCAAGCGATACCTCGCCATACGCGTGTTTGCAAGTCACTTACTTACATAATATGCATATGTGAATTCTGCATCGCGAAAGAGGCGCCATGCACCAGCCTGCCCCTGCCGAATCGGGGCGACAGCTGCGGTGCGATATGTTTCAAGTTTCAAGGCTGTCTGCTGCATCGGCTGCATACGCCTTGCTCTAGTTCAGGCAAGTGCACTGCAGCGCACAATTCAGGCTAACAGGCAAGGAGCCGTGGGCGTTGAAGCGTTGAAAGGAGGCGCGCTGCCCCACCTTTGACCTCCCTTTTCCCTTTCCCCTTTACGCCCTGCCCCGCTGAACTATGTATTACTCAGTCGTGGGATCCTGCTCTACAGCAAGTATGTATCTATGTACTAAGCATGCTGATGATAATAGCGGGGTACTTGTTGCCAGCCGCCTACCACACTGTAAAACGGCCCAAATATGGCTGACGGCCTCAGACCACAAGTAGCACGCTAGCAGCAACCACCCCTCTATCCTACCTTCTCCTTTAAATTGGGACCCTGTTTTAATGGGCACGGAGTCTATCGTCGCAAATGGAAGGAGCGATAGCAGTACAAATAGCCCTTTGTCCATATATGTAACCTACACACACATCAATACGCTGTGCTCTATGTGCATGCATCTCGCGGGGCCTGCCCGTAATTAGCTGGTAATTGCTACTAAACTAGCTATAGCAAGCTGCCGCACTGTGCGCTTCATGTACTTACGATGTAAGATAAGTACATGTGCCTTTCATATCAAGCATCCAAGTGGGACAAGTGCCCGCGCCAGGACCCCTGTTTGCTATTATGGTTGTGCTTGGTGCTTCAACCGACAGCCCCTGTCGCTCCTTCCCTGTCCTTTCTCTTGTGTCTTTTTCTTGTCCTTTTGTTTCTCTTCTCTTGTCGGTGGCTCCTTCCCTCTGTAGTACATAGTATGTATCTTAGTATGTAGCTCATCAACTCTTGCTCCTGCCTGTCTATCACTCACTCCCCTCCTCCCCTCTTTCCCCTTTCTGCTCCACCACTCCCTGCCAGAGTCGCCCCGGTGCTCACCAGTCGCCCTTCCTGGCTACTTTCCACACCACCATCAGGCCTACTACATAGTACGAAGAATTAAGAACTAATCAACGACGAATAAGACTGATAATAGTCTCAGTGCTCCGTAGCCCATAACTCATAGCCCATAGCCCACAGCCCATAGCCCATAGCCCACAGCCCATAGCCCATAGCCCATAGCCCATAGCCCATAGCCCACAGCCCA